>RJWM01003043.1:6838-118654 GCA_004363535.1 Dasyprocta punctata | reverse complement strand
ACTCTCAGTAGCCCGCTGCATTTTATCCCCTTCTCTTGGCCATAGACCAGATTCAAAGGTTTGTCTTTTCTTACAGAAGCTCCTATCAATCTCCACTTGAATCAGTCCTCTTCCTGAATCAGAACCCTGGAATCCACCACAGCTTCTTTTTAGTGCATGTACAGAGAGACAGAATGACGGGTGCGGAGGGCAGCATTGAGCTAAGGGTGAGTGCCACGGTGCATGATCATTGGGCAAATCCGTTAATGCAGACCTGATGTCCCCTTTATTTTGTTTTATTTGATTGATTGGTTGATTGATTGGTACTGAGAATCTAACTCAGAACCTCGTACTTACCAGGCAGGTGCTGTGCCTCTGAGCTGTACCCCTGGACCTGGTCTCCCCTTTACACTCCTTCAGTGAAATGGGGAAATCCCCGTGCTTGTGGCTCCCCTGGATTCCACCATATTCATTCTTTCTTTTCAGTTTTTTTCTCTATTTTCTAATACTCTAAACACTTTTCTGTCACTATCCTCCTCCCGAAGGCCTTTTAATCCTTCTCTGCCTAGTGTTTCTATTTCTCATCTCTGCTTTTATCACCAGTTAATAGTGAAATTTATTAGCCAAGCAGTACAATTTGCTTTACATGAGTACTGCTAAGACCATAACTCTTACCTTTCTTAGACGTTTTCTGAATTCGACAAACCAACAACAAAGGATGAATCAATTCCCTCAGTCATTCTGGAGCACTCTTTTTGGCCACTGGAATGTAATTTTCTTCTTTAACAAATTTGCACCTGATTGAAACCTTGGAGAGTAAGGATCCTTTATGGTTTCATAACTAATTAAAAGCGTCAACTCGTCAAGTTTTATAGGCCCATTTCTCCACCTGTCTGATGGCACTGAACACTGCAGTGTTAATCAGGTTTCGCACAGTCCTTGAGCAGATTCCATCATTAATTTTAAGGGACATTTTTCTCTCGCTCCAAGAGAATCCATGGTTAATCTCTATCCAGGAATGATCCAGCCTCTCATTTGAATGAGAATACACATTCAGCCTCTCAAACTTTTATCTAGTAGCAGTTTGATTTGGCATAGATTATCTAAAGCAGAAACAACATTAATTTTTGTTGAATATCAAAAATGATCAGCATTTCAACGTCTCTTCAGAGAGTGCCTCAACTCCAACCAGGAACAACTTGGAAACTTTTTTCTTGGTCTTTTTAAGAAATTAAGCCTAATAAGATTCTGGCAAATAGACTGCAGCAAATCATCAAAAAGATTGTACACCATGATCAAGTGGGATTCATCCCAGGGATTCAGGGATGGCTCAACATACATAAATCCATAAATGTAATACACCATATTAACAGAGCCAAGGATAAAAGTCATATGATTATTTCAATAGATGCAGAAAAAGCTTTTGATAAAGTCCAGCACCCATTCATGATAAAAACTCTACAGAAAATTGGAATAGATGGTCTTTATCTCAATCTGATAAAAGCTATCTATGACAAACCGATAGCTAATATCATACTAAATGGACAAAAACTGAAAGCTCTCACTCTAAAATCAGGAACAAGACAAGGATGTTCACTGTCTGTATTCTTATTCAACATAGTTTTGGAAACTTTAGCCAGAGCAATTAGATAAGAGAAAGAAATAAAAGGAATAAAGATAGGAAAGGAAGAAGTTAAACTAGCATTATTTGCAGATGACATGATACTCTACCTAGAAGATCCCAAAAACTCCACCAAGAGACTTCTACATTTAATAAGCAGATTTAGCAATGTAGCTGGTTACAAAGTCAATACTCAAAAATCAATAACATTTTTGTACACAAATAACAATCTCACTGAGAGAGAAATTAGGTAAACAATATCTTTTACAATAGCATCCAAAAAATGAAATATTTAGGAATCAATCTAACGAAAGATGTAAAAGACCTCTATATTGAGAACTATGGTACTCTGAAAAAGGAGATTGAAGAGGATATTAGAAGATGGAGAGATAGCCCATGCTCTTGGGTAGGAAGAATCCATATAGTGAAAATGTCCATACTTCCAAAACTGTTATACAGATTCAATGCAAACCCAATCAAAATACCAATAACATATCCTACAGAACTAGACAAAACAACCCTAAAATTTATTTGGAACAAGAAGAGACCTAGAATAGCAAGGGCAATCCTGGGCAACAAAGACAAGACAGGGGGCATCACAATTCCTGACCTGAAATACCATAAAGCTACTGTGATAAAAAAAAAAAAGTGTGGTACTGGCAAAAGAACAGACCTGAGGATCAATGGAATAGATTAGAAGATCCAGAAACAACTCCAGACACACTAAGCTACCTTATCTTTGACCAAGGTGCTAAATACATTCACTGGAAGGAAGATATCCTTTTTAATAAGTGGTGCTGGAAAAACTGGCTTTCCACATGCCAAAGATTAACAGTAGACCCATATCTTTCACCATGTACTAAGTTAAAATCTAAATGGGTTGAAAATCTCAACATTAAAACAGCAACATTAAATCTGCTGGAAGATAGAGTAGTTAAAACTCTTGAAGACATTGGTGTAGGCAAAGACTTTATGAATAAAAGCCAGACTGCACAGGAATTATTGCGAAGAATCAACAAATGGGATCTCATCCTACTGAAAAACTTTTGTACAGCAAGAGAAACCACCAACAGTGTGAAGAGACTACCCCTAATGTGGGAGAAATTGTTTGCCAGCTGTCCCTCAGATAAAGGGTTAATATCGAAAACCTATAAAGAACTTAAAAAAATCAGTCCTCCAAGATTTAAAGACACATCCAAAAATGGGCATCTGAGATGAACACTCACTTCTCAGATGAAGAAGTACAAACAGCGAATAAATATGTAAAAAAATGTTCAACAGCACTGCCCATTCAAGACATGCAAATGAAAGTAACACTCAGATTCCACCTCACACCAGAAAGAATGGCTAGTATTATGAAGTCAACCAGTAACAGATGCTGGAGGGGCTGTGGGCAAAAAGGAACCCTTCTCCACTGTTGGTGGGAATGTAGGCTGGTGCAACCACAGTGGAAGTCAGTATGGAGATTTCTCAAAAAGCTATGACTGGAGGTCCCATTTGATCCAGCTAGTCCCCTTCTGGGTATCTTTCCTAAAGAACTAAAAACATCTCACCACAGTGATATACTTTCATCTATGTTCATAGCTGCCCAGTTCATAATAGCTAGATCTTGGAAACAACCTAAATGCCCTTCAACTGAAGAATGGATTAAAAAAAATGTGGTATTTCTACATAATGGAATACTACTCAGCTATAAAGAACAATAAATTAGACATTTTCACCCTTAAATGGTTGGGTCCTGAAAATGTACTTCTCAGCGAACTAAATAAGTCACACATATGTGTCTATCACATTGTTGCATTGGTGTGATGAACTGAAACAAAATCTATGTATATAAAAAATTAGTTCCAGCAGTCACAGAAAAAGAATTCTGAGTGAAATGTAATTTTCTCAGGGTCACCTTCAGATCTTATTTTTAATGCAAAAGAGTAATCATAACAAAAAAGGTAGTCATATAGCAGGTCTCTCTTGATACACTGAGGTAAAAGTTTTGTGTTAATAATTTGTTGGATAATGTTTCATGTCTATATTTTTTATCTTAAATAATTTTTGGGAATATGCAATGTGCTGATGATTGTTACTGTCTTATTGGCTGGTGTGAAATTGTTATGTTTTGATTTCTTATTTTCCTTTTGTTTAAAATAAAAAAATTAAAAAAATTAAAATTAAATAAATTAAGCCTAAATATCCAAATACAGTTTATAAGCTGTACACACATAATAGCACATTATGTTCACTGTAAAACATGCACAAAAATAAAAAGTGTTAAAGAAAGAAAAATAAAAATAGAAGTTTTGACATTTACTTTTCAAAACCCAAGGGACGGCCTTGTACATCTCTAGGGCTCTGTATTCCATGTTGAAGATTTCTGCCCCCACATGCAAGGGAAGTCATGTCTTCCACTCTCTTCGTATAGCATTTTTTAACCTTTGCCAGAAATGCTGCAATGGAACTTCTAGAAAAATAGTGACTGATCCCAAACTATGTCCTTATAACATAAGCAGAGACTCCTAAGGGTCAGAATCCTGGCAAGATACAGGGTATGTTATCTGTAAAGATTTAAAAGCGATGATAAAACTGAGCAAATGTTAATTTGATTTTTATTATCACTATGCAAGGTGGTTCTAAATAATATCAATGGCAAAGTATTTCTTTCCTTCCAAATGTAATTATTAATCTAAGTTCTAAACAATTGCCATGACTACCATTGAGTTTTTATATATATTTAAATTTCATATTAATACATATCTATTACTTATCCTTTGATAACCATTGCATTCCACATGAAAGTTAATTCAGAGAATTTCTGGTTTATAAACATAAAAAGTACTTACCTACTCAGTCCCAGCTACACAGCTTAATTTCTAAAGAAAGTTCCTAACAGTTCAGAATCTTCAAGTGTGCTTCTCAAATGTATTCTTGCATTTAAGCAGTAGATTACAAATTAATAATGTTAGTTCAGTGATTACAAAGACAAATAGAGTTTAAATTACATCGGTTTGATCATTCTGTGTAATTATATGCATTTGTTTAAAATTAAACTTGAAATAATGTAAATAAAAAGGTATGATATTTGCATTTAGCAAGTATTGTATCATTGCATTTGGTAATTTTAGTCTATATGTATTCTATATGTATTCCAATAATATAATTAAAACTGAATTTTGTCCTTTTTGATGGTTAGCTTTTTGTTTTAAAACCAGAGAATGAATCATGAATAATGATCTTTACTAATCATTGCACAATTATTACTGAGAAGAAGTTTGTCATTTACAGGATAGAGGTGTTATAAAATGATCCCTTTTCAGTTTTAAATATGCTTATATGTCACCACTGCAGCATTCTCCAGAGGCAATGGTCACTGCTCCTGTGGTTCGGGCTCAATTTAACCCAAGGGTACTCATGTGGAATCCTGTTCTCTCTCTTTGCCATTTCCAACAAGTGAGCTAGTCAGTGCAATTTAGCTCATATTTCTACATCTGTGTCCTTCTAGACGTCACTTTCCAGACTCTCACCTTCTTTACCTGATTCACTAAAAATAAAAAGTTCTCATTTTTCTAATAGACAAGAACACCTTTTACCAGATCTGCCTGTGTACCAATTCCATCTCAGTTTTGTATTTCTGATCCTCACTTTTTCCTTAGCCTCAAATTTGCATACTCAACTCTTTAGGCTGCAGCTCCATCTGGATGCATAAATGGCGCACTAAATTGACCATGATCAAACACAATTTAGCGTTTCTTCCGTATCTTCTCTGCCTCCAGGGGACTTCATTTAAGTAAAAAATATTACTCCTCAGTATGTTGCTCAGAACAAAATTAAGGTTCTCTTTCTCCTCGGTGAATCATATGGCAGCTTAACCCGCTCTATGTAATCCAGATTCAACAGTCCTCACTCCTGAAACTCTCATGCAAGTTAAGAACTCCAAAAAGGTCTGCGGCTACCTCATCTTCTTGTTACCTGTTTCTCTTCCACAGTGCAATAGTGAATTTACAAAACATAAGTTGTTGTATGTCATGTCCCTGAACAAAACACTTTAAAAATTTTCTGTGAAAGGTTCAACAAAGCCTGAAGCTTTTTCACTGATTTGTAAACTCGATAATCTTGTCCTGGTGGTATTTCTGACCTCTTTTCTGGTTCTTCTACCCCTTAATCACTTCCCCCCACTTGGGCCCCTTCACTGTTGATACTCCTTCATTGCCAGTTACTAAGGGTTCTTTGGCTCAATTCAGGCAGAAGTTGTGAACTTGTAAAGTGCCCGCAGACTGCTACCAAACTGCATTGGATAACCTTGGATGCTGTCAGCTGACACAGTTGGTTGCTAGCTTCTGTCATTGCCATTCTGTACCAGCTTCTGCCCTCCACATTTGGAGACTTTGTTGGGAGACTTTGTGGTCTTGGCCACTATCAGCTGCCTCTGTGTGACACCAGCACATGCTAGACTGTGGTGATCAGCTCTACAAGGTACTGCTCTCTGCTGCTGTCAGTTACTCTCATTTGGTACTGGCTTGGGCCAAACACTGTTGGGAGACACTGCCAGGTGCTGGTCTTCATTGGCAGTTGGTCTCTGGATCTTTTTAGGGCCAACAACCCCTAGTATTTATTGCTCTTGCTATTGAGTCCACTACTTTGTCCACACTAGTCTGATTGGTACAAGTACAGGCCTGTGATTAGGCCAAGGAAGGCAGTAATGTTTAGCATAGCAGCAGCTGTCCTGGGGGCAATTCAGTGAGGGGCCACATAAGCAGTTTGGCTGACAATTGTTGTATTTCTAGGGGAGAAGACAGGGCTGAAACCAGGGTACCTTCAGGAGGGATAGCTGTGTTCATTGGAGCTCCAGCTAATTGAGGTTTGGGATATTAATGGACCCAAATCCCTCCTGGCTTGATATAGGCTACATTGGGGTAGCTCTTCCTCAGAGGCAGCAGTAGCAGCATTTGAAGTGCTGGGAGTAGGGGAGGAGCACCACAGCTGACAACCAAGGGGCACTCTGGTCTCAGCAGCCTGAGGAGAGTGGCTGCTAAACCACAAGAAAGGACACCAAGGTGAGACATGGAGGGATGCAAGGGCAAGTAAAGGAAAGTGAGAGGGGAGACCACGACAGGCAAGAGCCAAACCGTGACCTCCTCAACCTGCATGGAGGAAAAGAAGAGTCAGGTGCTTCTCCTCTATCTCACGTCAGCACACCCGCAATCTCCCTGCCTTAGGCTTTTTATACTTGTTTTGCACTTAGTCTGGAATGTTCATCCTACATTTTCTTACTACTAACTCCCTCACTTCTCTAGGTCATTGCTGCCTTTTCTGAGATGCATCTCCTGAACACTGTGTTATATGCAATAGTACAACAGCACCCTCTATTGTCTTGCTTTATTTTCCTAGAGCATTCTTCAATATCTGATATGTTATATATCTATCCATTGTGCATATTTATCACCCACTTGAAAATGCACTTTCAAGCAGGTGAAGATCTTGTGCCCATTGATGCTTCACCAGAGACAGAATTGGTACAGAGAAGCTCTACAAATAATAATTCATTTAACAAGTGAATTAATCTACCAACTTTCACACTAAATTGGAATCTGTGCTCCTTCATGTTCTCCATTCCTCGTTTCTTTCCTCAACACTTATCTGGTAACTGAGATGGCATCTTTTCCTTTTCACTGGTACCCTTGTATCCCATTGTGAAAGTTGCCTGAAAAATATGTAGAAGAAATAGCTATTTGTTGGAGGGCATCTCTGGAAAGGAACAGAAAGCCTGGCCACAGAAGTGGTGCAGGTTTTTCCAGCATTGACTACCTCCAGTAATAGTCACCCAAAAGCCACTCTTTTATTCTTCATCTTGCTGTTCTTGATTCATTCATGGTGGCTCTTTGCACATCCTAGACAATGAATTAGAACACTTTTTCTTCTCATAGTCATAAAACAGTCTTCAATATTTCATTCACTATTCCAAAATCTAAGAGTCAAAATCTGAGAATATCTTCCCTAAATCTGATGCTAACTGATTTGGCAGAAAACTCGGGAAATTTTCATGATCTTTATTATTCCACGTTAATACTGATACATTTTGCAGCAGACATGTGAATGTGCTTGATGACACAGTGTTTCTCTAGACTTCTTTGGTGATATAACATAAAATACACAATTTTCACTGCCTTACTTTCTAAAACCTGAAACCTTCTGATTTCTGAAACACATTTGACCCAGGAATCTCTGATTATGGATTGTGGAGCCCTCCTTGCTTTCCTAACCACACAAAGTGGCAAGGGAAATCAAAGACCCAGAAATAAAAATGAAATACAAGAGAGAGTCTTTTCTAAGGAAACAAATGCTGCTTCCAAAATGAAAAGGCAAAGGCTCCAAAGAGATTTGCCTTGCCTCAGTCCTTCCCTCCTGCTTGGTGTCTGGGCTGAGTGTGCGATTCTTGACACCTAAGATCATGAAGTTATAGGATCAAAAGGTAAGTTGAGTATCAGGGGGAAAAGGAAAAGATCAGGCTATTATTAAGCCCATTGAACTCCCAAAGAACCTTGGAATCATGTACCGTGCTTCTTCTTAAACAAATAATAAACTTAAATTTTTCAGTCAGTGTCAGTCAGTTTTTCTATTACTTTTTCTACAACCAGGTTACAGAGGGACAATAAACTGGTGTCACATAGGGGCCTCACTCAGCAAATCACAAAGCAGCCATTTCTTGATGGAGGCTCAAACAAGAGACTTTCAGTACACAGCAGGCAACCAAAGGCCCAGGTGTTTGCATTACCAAGTTGTCAAGAGAATGAGGAACAGAAAGATAGTCGGAGTCCCCTTGGCAGAGATAAGGCAGCTGTTGCTTATCATGAACACGTTAAATTTTGTCATGATCATGAGTGATACCACAGCTGGCATAGTACTTTGAAAATGTGTTCAGCGTGTGTGTGTGTGTGTGTGTGTGTGTTTACACATTAAGGAAGCACAGGTCAATACTGCAGGGTATTAATATATCCCTGCATAGCTAGTCCTTGCAAACTTTTCTGAACTTCTTGGTGAGTCTGCTCTGCAGAAATTCTCTCTTCTTCTCCAAGCATCTCAAAGAGATCCAGTACAGAATCTGCTGTTTCTTCACCCATGCTGTGTTGAGACTATCCACGTTCTCTTCTCTTTTCCCCTCACAGCCACACTAGAGCTCAGAGATCTCAGCTTCTTTCCATTTTTCTTCCCAGCTCCAGGACACTGACTTTCTGCAGAATAAAGTCTACATCTCGCCTCCTCATCTTCGTCTTTCTTTTCTAGCTAATCATCCCAGGGTTTATTCTTCCTTAGGCTCCTTGCTGGATAAAAAAAAATCAGGGAAGCTCTCCAGGTCTAGGTAATTGACAGGGATATGGGAAAATGGGAGGTTCCCCCTTGCTATGTCTCTTAGTACTAAATTCTAAAATCCCCTCTGTCCCATCCCAAGATTTCAACCTCCAGGAAGACCACCCAAGCCCAGTCTTCTGCCTGTGGCTTCTTCCACATGACATTGTGAGTAAGATGCCCCATAGCTCTCCATCCCTAGAGCCTCTACTTTTCCCTAGTTCAGGTTTGCATTACTCTCATGCTGAGCCATAATTCTCAAATATTCCTTAATAATATTCTCATTTCTGTGAAGGATTCCACTGAAGGATTTGGGGTGTTTGTCCCTTCCTTTTATTCCTTCCCTTCATGCCCTAATATGCCAGTCCTTGTTCCCCCAGTTGTACTGTCATGCTAATGATGTTTATCTCTTTCCCAATCTAGCCCTCTGTGTAGGGGGAGGAAGAGGGGCAGCACAGAGGCGAATTTATTATCAATTTAAAGAAATTAAAACTTCTAAATTCCAAGTCCCTCATTGGCATGGGCTTTCTTTATATCCCTGTAAATGTGCTTAATAACGTTTGTATTTTTTCTTGAAGAAGACTCTCAAAATTGAGTTATTCAGGCACCACAAAGCGTAGATCTATCACAGAACTTCACAGGAATGAAAGGTGGCTATGAGTGGGCTACCCTCTCAAAATCTAGGGGTTCTGATGTCTGTGTCTCACATGACCACCCAGGGATGGTAATCACTAATTGTTCTTGTGGCCATGGCTGTTGTTCATGCAATGTCCACCAGGGAAACACATGCCACTGCCAGTGCAGTGTAATAGATTGGACCACTGCTGCTGCTATTGCTACCTGGTTTGAGATGGAAAAGGCTGAGAACTCAAGTGTGTGATAAAGATTATAATAAAACCTAATTGCTACCATCCTGATTCTTGGGTAATAAAGACAAACTTTGCATTTCTCTGTGTTTCGGTCTTTGATATTATTTTCTCTGGGACTCCACTAGCCAGAAAAGTTTTCAGTTACTCAGTGATTACATATCAGTATGTTTGGGTGGGTTGAGAGTTTAGGAAAGATATGAGAAGAACGCAAAAAATAAACTGAAAGCCCTCCAACCCCATCTCCCTTGTTATTAACAAAATGACCCATGTATATTGCTTGGCATGAGGTACAGAGAGATGAAATAATATACTCTATGGAGTTCACCAACTAGAACAGGGGCTCTGAGTCAAGTAAAAGGAGATGCTCCAAGGTGTTGGCAGGCAATGGCAGCTTTAAAAGAATTAACTCACAGATTTTCAACCTGTATTTGTATTCTTTCCAAAACTTAAGTGTTTGAGATGTGCTTTGATGACAATGACTTCTTTCACTGTTGCCTTTATCCCAGATTAAAACACACACACACACACACACACACACACACACACACAGACACACATACACGCACACGCACACACAGCTCTTGTCATTGGATCTTATCACAGTGCACCATCCTGCAGAAAGTCAAACCAAGGAATGATTTAAAATACTGTTGATAATGTTTAATGTTGAGTGTGGATGAGCCAGTGACTGAGTAAAAAAACAAGTTGGAAGGTTTTTAGGGTTTGGCTATCACATTATTGAAAGAGAAAATAATCCAGTTATCAATTCTTCGACTATCAAAATTGATTTTTAATAAGAAACTTTGGTGTGATTACTGATGGTTCAAGAAAAATTCAATAATTTTTTTCTCTATCTACTTAATTACAAGGAGTAGGTGTCTCAAAACTGACAACTATAAAAAAAAGTAGGAATATTTTAAAATTCAACTCATCTAGTAAACTGTATTTTCAAACTTCTTAGGGTAGATAAAAAAGCTCCGTTTCTCCCATAAGTAGTAGATTTCAGGTTGGGGACGCAGCTCAGTGGTAGAGCACTTGCCTCGCGTTTGTGCAGCCTTCAGTCTCTAGCACTGCAAAAGCAAAATGTGTCACTAAAATACAGATGTTAATTACTTAACAAAATGTATTATAAAAGTTCTGTTCAATTGTATGCTATTAATAATTATAATTATAGCTCAGTACTCTTATTTATAGCAGCAAGAGTGAGACTCTTAAAATATAAAGCAAATGGCAGTATCCCATTCAAATTACTCTATGATCTCCATTACATAAAAATAAAATCTCTAGTACTTATCAACACCATCAAAATCCTGCATCCTCTGCTCATCTGCCTAGTCTCTGACCTCATTTCTCATCCTTGTTCACTTCACCCTGGCCACATTTGTGTCCTCTAAGTTGTAACCTTTGCCAGCCCAGAACTTTCTACTCCATGTTTCCCAGATAGTGCTCCGTTTCTCACATGCTAGGCCATTCTTCAATATGCTTTCAGAGAAGGCTTCCCTCATGCTATCCCTCCTGGTTGTGTTCACTCTTTTTCCATAATTCCTCTCAGTCTTGATTTCATAATATATATTTATCTGTTTATTAAAGTCGTAACTCTCACATACATTGGAACACATGATCTCTGAAAGATAAGACATGTTCTAATTCTATATCATTAAATCCCCAGTGTATAAATAGTGCCTAAACTGTGGAGGAGCTATAATGAATAAATGAATTATTTTACTATCAAGCCCAACTCTGAGTTCAAATTATCTCCTTTTTAAAAATTTCTATCCCTCTTCTTTTACATCAATTCTGGTCCTTAATAAATAGATGTTGTTTTCTAGGGATCCCTGTATGCAGTCTCAAAGTGTCTGTAGGAGAAATTACTGTCCATCAGAAAGCATGAGAAAGGAAAGCCAGAGGGTAAAGGTGAAGGCTGGGGTTAGCAATAGCATGAGCAAAAGTCAAATTTTATAACTCTTGCTAACATTGTTATTTTCCCACTCAGTGGGCAATTTTCCATTTCTTGGTATTAACAGCAACATGATTTCATTCAAAGTAGTATTGTCTCCAGTCCTGAAGATAAATTATTGTTTAAACCAAAAGTGGAGTTCCTTCTTCTCTTTGCCATTGTCTTTTCTAGACATCTTTCATGGGGTGGAGTAGCATGAGGTAGTGGGTCACCCAAATTAGGCCGTAAGAAAACTCTGCTTAAAACTTCTGAGACAGAAATTGCTTCCTAATTAAAAAAAAATTATTCATGATCTTTGTGTCTTGGGCTATTGGTATAATGATGTCTGCAGCTCTCCATGTCTACAGAATTAGTTCAATCATCTTGTCACCTGTTAGGCAAAACTTCAAATATGATGAAACAGCAAAAGGAAAAGGGCTGTAATTGTATTACTTCACCAGTGAAACTCTCTGGAGTCATCTAAACCATGTTTCTTTATAAAGAAATAGTAAGAATTCTTATAGTCATTTATTTAACAAACATTTAGTAAGTCTTAGATAAACGGCTTTGGGATGTATTTGTGACCCAATAGAGACAGATTACTTTTATTCTAATTCCAAGTCTTCCAGTTGGAATTTTTTGGGTTTTTTTACATGGACAAAATTAGCCAAGGTCAGTGTCATATTTTTTGTGCAAATGAAAACAGAAGCTCTTAAAACAAACCTTTTCTATCTTACACCCACTGGAAGAGTGAACAAATACCCATAATGAAAGATGGCTTCAAATCCAGCAATTCCTGGAGAGTAGCTGCAAGGTATGTGAGGCTGCTGATTAGAAAGGAGAGGGCAAAAAGAAAAAGGCAAGAAGACTTCCCTAGGCAGAGAACCAGAGCGGATGCAGCTGTTGCTTCTTGAGACACTCCTTGGAGATTGTCCCCAGCTCTATCTGAAGACTGATCCCTTCTGAACGACCCTAGATCTAAGGCACTCTCAGAATGTTTGTTGGCAGAAGGCAGGGAATGCCCTTATGACATATCATGAGGGGCTAAAAGTCCCTGCCATCCCAACCTCAGCAGCCCCCTGCCAGCCCTGGCTGGTGAGTCTGGTGCTTAGCTGTCTTCCCTGTCATCTTTGTGTCTCAGGACAAAGTGAGTACTGCAAAGGGATCTAGGCTAATTTCTTATAACATGAGGGAAATGTGAGGTAAAATTAGAAGGCATTTGGGCAATATGTGGGCACTAGCTTATCAGAGAGTTCAGTGTTTAAGTTTGACTCACTCTCAGGCTCAAATTCTCTGACTGTACTTCCTTGTGCAATAATCCTGCTATAGGATTTGTATAATTTTCCCAAGAGTTAACTCTGGACCCGGAACAGGACCTTGGGCTGATGTCAAAGGAGAGTCCCCTGAGCTGACTTGTGGCTTCTTGTTGTGATACACGACCTGCAGGACAAAACAGGGTCTTTTGTCCTTGAAGAGAGGAGATTGAAGAGAAAGTAACAAGTGTCAAAGGCAGGTGGTAATTCTATCCAGTGTCCCCAGGATTGGTCATTAAATGAAAGGTCTTTCTAGGAAATCATGAGCCAGGATAAGGACATCAACTCTTTTTTCTCAAGGTTGTTATAAGTTAATGTGGGATTGGCTTATTTATTTTCAAGATTCAAGTGAAAAATGTATTTATCTAATGATGAATATCTCCAATGTTCTTTATTCCTGGTCTTATCATACAACCCAACATAACATCATCTTTTATTCATGATACTGTTTAAGTCAAGAGATATTCACTGTCATCATTCCGAACTTTTGACTTTGTGGAAAAAAATGGTGGCAGTAATCTATAAAGGGAAAAAGACACAGCCAATATGTTAACAACTGCTTTATCTTTATCACACAAATGTCTAAAACACTCTGACCACAAGAGAACAAAACAAAACTTTCAAAAACCTATACATTATTTGATAATCTTTGCTAAATTATTAACCATGGATGAATTTAGGAGGGTAGACCATTCATGAAGGAAAATAGAAAAATAAACTAAAGTTTAATTGTGTGGGTGTGTGTCTGTATGTCTGAGTCTGTGTTAGCTGTCCATAATTTTTATTAAGCACTGAATACTTTCCACATAAGGTTTAGGTGTTCCCCTTTAAATACTCTGAGTGGCATACTTCCCCTCTTTTGATACTAAAATTGTGATTCTCAACCAGAAAATCTGAAGATACACAGACATATTTTTAGTGATCATACCAGGGGGGCAGGTACAACAATGATGTCATCTAATGAGTATAGATGAAACATACTCAAAATAGCCTAAAATACATAGAAGAGACCACACAACAAAGAATTATCTCACACAAAATGTCAGTAGAGTTATGGATTAAGAAACTCCTTGCTAGAATCTGTGCTTCTGTCATACATAAAGGACCCTATTTCTCAGAAGGAAGAGTGGGTACAGGAATTAGCAAAAGTAAAAATAAATATGTAATCCTTCTAAAGATCTCTATCTTTAGGCCAACATAAATTTATCAACATAAATATATTTCTAATTTCTAATTTTTACAAGAGCTACTTGTACCTAAATCAAGTTGCTATGGTAATGTAGAATCCCAAACCCTCCAAGTAACTAATATTAGTATTTTTCCTTCCCAGACTAGCAATTAGAAGCACAATTCTTACATATACTGAAATTGATCAATGGATAAGTGTCTGGTAACATTTTGAGTGTCAGACTTACAGTTCTGCTGAAACCATAAATCTGATCCTAAGAGACTAATATTTTAGCTACACGTATATCATGTTTTATTGGCCTATATGCTGTGTGTTTACTTCTGTACTCTTTGAAGGCAGAGTTTTCTGTATCTTTATGAAACAGAAATATAATGGGTAACATAATGCAGACCAATGATAATCTAGTGAGCAATCATCAGGGTCTTACTTTAAGTGTCACATATACTATTTTTGCAATTGTTTGCAATTTATACTATTTAAGCATTGTTTCAGTTAAATAAATTTCTTCTTAGTTAGGTTGAGGTAAGATGAAAGAGATAAAGCTAGGTAAAAGGGAGGCAAGGAAAATCATAACTTTGAAAAAAGTTGTACTTTTAAGAAGATTGCAGACTGCAACTTCCAGGACACAGTCAAAATTACCCAAGGCTATTCATATTGGCATCCCCTAGATTAATACGCACTCCTTTTCTTCCAGACCCATCACACCCAAAATTCCTTAAGGATACTGCAAATACATGAATTTGTTTAGATGAAAAAATAAAGAGCAGAAAGCTGATTTTAAAATAAAGGAAGAGACTGAAAGAATTCAAAGAATGCTTAAATTATCTATAAGAAGAAAAACTGGGCTCATACATATAAGATGGGCCATTATCCCTCTGGGAGTGAACCACCTTTATCATAGTTTTCTACATCAAGAGAAACATAAATGGTTTCAGTTCTAGATGAAATTGCTTATCTCTTAAGGGATAATACTCTATTTCTTTGTGTCTTGGTTACTTTTCTCTCATTGCTGAGACAAAATACTTGATGACCAAAATAAAGGAAGGAAAGCTTTATTTAGCTTACAGTTTTTGGAGGTTTCAGTCTATACTCAGCTGGCTCCAAGGCAGGGTGGCGTGGCTAAGGGGCACCTGTTCATGGCAACCACAAGCAACAAGAGAAAACAGGATAAAAAAGGCAAAAAGGAAAAAAGCATACCTCCTTCCCTCCCCTATATTGTATGCCAGCTACCAGCCCCTGGGTGGATGCAGTACTCAAACCACCAATCCCAGCGCTAGACAGTGAACCAACCACAAATGCTAGATTCAGCTGCTTCCATGACTTCCTGAGGCTTTGGGAGGGACACCCAGACACAAACTGTAACACGTTGAGTGTGTACTTTTAAAATTCTGCCTAATAAATTGTTCTGAAAATTCTGTGATGGGAGTTGAATGCCCAAATTTATTCTACAGGTAGAATGGGTTTAGTTCTGCCATCTCTGCCTTGAGATATCACCCTGGACCTTGTCTACTGGCAAGATGAGAGAGATTTCTATTTTTCCTTCTGGGTTGCCCATAAGGAGGAAATATCACAGCTCATCTGTATGGGAAAGAAGATGTTAGACACATACATGTATATAAGCCCTTAGGGCATTAACTGGAGGTAGAAGAAAAGGCCCTTAATTATGAGTAGAAGCTCCTATAAAACTCTGAATAGATTGAAAAGACAGCAGGAAAGTAGTTCTACAATTCCACAGTGACCATATTTGCTTAAGCAATGAAGCAAATTTGCATGAGTGGTGGTATAATTTGAGGAAATCTAAGACAATTCCTTTTCTCCAAGTGTCCTCGTCTTTTTCACATAAAGGCTACCATTAGATTTATTTGAAAGGTGAAGGTGATCAAAAATCTCTGAGCCTTCATACATACATCTGTAGGAGGAGTACCACTTCGAAGCCTTCTAAACAGGGTGGTTTGTATAATGAAAGGAATAATAGAAACTAAGTTTTTAAAGAAGTATCAAGTTTACTGCATCCACTGGTATCACTTCTGGAGCTCAGTCTCAGGGTGGGAAGGAAGAGAGGGAAGTAGAGGAAGAGTGTTCTGGGTTTGACATATTCCTTGGACGTGGTGTCATAGCAGAGTAGGAGGGGCTTTTTCCAAATAATAGGGGAATGAGGATGTATTTGAAAGGGTCAAAAGAGAGAGAAGGACTGAGAAGATCAGAATGAGGAGTGTGAAAAGACCTGAGACTGAATGTGCTTCAGTGAAAAGGGTAGGTTTCCTCTCACCACAGATTGAGAGTTGATTCTCATCAAGAAAAGTTATTGTACACCTGCCTGGCAAGTGCAAGGTCCAGAGTTTGATTCCCAGTACAAAAAAAAAAAAAAAAAAAAAAAAAAAAAAAAAAAAAAAAAAAAAAAAAGAAAGAAAAGAAAAAGACAAAAGAAAAGAAAAGAAAAGTTATTGTGAGTGAGGCTTAGTGGCCTTGCTACTTATGGAAAGAAGAAACTTTCTGAGAGAAGAAAACTGTGCACTCTCATTTCACACAGCTGGCAGTATTCAACAGGCAAGCAAAAGCTTCTTGGGAAGGAAGGACTCAATACAACAGTTAATCATATGCTTATCTTATGTAAGCAATAAGTCCTAGAGTTTAAGATGGATAAGAAGTACAGATGATCAGTCAGTTCAATAGGCAGTAACACTTAGACTGTTGTCAATTGTGTAAAATTCCACACTTCCAAAGAAAAATACATAAACTATCTTGGGTATGGTTTTTTCTAACTAGAATTATTGAACCCAACAGCCCTGATCATTTAATATAGCTGTTTAAATTGTATAAAAATACACATATAATTTAGGAAGACATTTAGAAAGGATTTACTGATGTGAAAATATTTTTTTCAAGATATTTCACCAACACATTTTTCTTCCTAATAATAATTAGTTCCTACTTTTCCTGCCATTTTCTCAACCTACAGAATTATTTTTAGACTTCAATGTAAAAGCTGACTTCTTGGAATCTTTAAAAAGAAAATAGTGTTTAAAAACTAGGAATTTTCCCATGGAAATACTACAAGTCCACAAATTAACTTAACTGATAGGCAAAGGACAGAAACTTAACCTTAAAATAGAGAAACAGATTCCAAGGTTTCAGAGAATGTTTTTCAGCAAAATATTTTAGATCAACTATCTTTTTAAAAAATACAATCCTTGGGCCCCTGTCTTTCTGCTATAAAACGGGCTGTGCTTTCATCTGTAAAATGAGTAATTATCTTTTTTCCAATGGTTGGGCCACTGATCTTCTCCTGTAAACCAAACCCAAACAATATATATTCACAACTTTCATAGATATCCACTCCAAAAAAACACATAAATAACCCTAGTTCCAGACTATACTGTGTCTTTTGAAGCCAGTGTGTATTTTGAGTTACACATAATAAGGTTCTTCATGCCTCTCCAAAGAAATAAGGATTGTTTTGAAAGACAAAATTTGAAAATTACTTCCTTCATAAAGAAATCTGATTTAGAGTCTTATCAAAAGCCAGTGTCTGAGCCGGGCATGGTGGCGCACGCCTTTAATCCCAGCACTCAGGAGGCTGAGGTAGGCAGAGCGTTGTGAGTTCGAGGCCAACTTGGGCTACAACGCGACGCAAGGCCGGCCTGAGCTACATAGTGCGACCCTGCCTCAAAAAACCAGGGCTGGGAGCTTGGCTCAGTGGCTTAAGCGCCTGCCCTGGCAGGCGCGAGGCTGTGAGTTCAATCCCCCGTGCCGCAAAAAAAAAAAAAAAAAAAAAAAAAAAGCTAGTGTCTGGTCTGCCATGAAAAAACCAGCTTTCTTCATTATAGCCTGAGAAATGCTTCTTCCAATTGTGTGATCTGGACATCAGAATTGTCATCTTCAAGACAAAAGTTCCACAGATCAACGACTTTGCACTGGGCAGAACTGAAGAATAGGTTAGAGTCTGTGGAGGTTGTCCTTGAAGAGAGATAAGTTGTGTGAGAGTTCTGGTTATTTATTATTCTCAGATCTTTTATGACACTTTGTCTTCTCATTTTGTACTGTGTTTCTGATCTTCCACCTAACGGCCATGCTTCACGAATTCCTTGCTTTTGAGTCTGTAGTATCATAAATAGAGAGCTCATCTATCATCAGCTACCTTTCTTCAACCACTCAAACAGAAGAGCAGAGGTCCAATTGCTATTGCTAAAATATTTCATATCAGAAAATTTTTGATTCTCCAAAAGAGCAAAAAGAGATTTAGTTCTATGGGGTTGGAATTTATTTAGTTCATTTCCATCCCTGAAGCCACATTCATGTCCTTCTCTCAGGCAAAACACATGCATATTTCTTTCATCTCAAAAGCTCCAAAGTTGTCTTAACTTTTTCCAGTTTCAACTCAAAACTGTAAAGTCAAAAGTTTCATCTAAATATCATCTAAATCAGGTATGGGTGATAAGGTACAATTCATTGTGAGATAAATTTCCCTACAGCTGTAAACCTGTGGAACTAAAGTTTATGTATATGTTTCAGAAATACAATTGTAATACAGAAATGAGATAAATATACTCATTCCACAAGAAAGAACTGGAAAATAAGAAAATTGTGACAGGTCCCAAGTAATTTCAGAACCTTAACACTTCAGAATATCTTATTTGGTCCTCTGCTTAGATATTGCCTTTGCCAATTATCTAATTTCATCACCTGGAAATTCTACCAGGGACACAAACATAATTAAATCAAATATTTTGCTAGTTATTTTTTTCCTACAAAAAAGATATTCTTTTTCCATTGCTCAATAACATGTTACTCATCTTTGTCTAAGACCCCATAAGAATAACATTTACCATGCATATTTCTATCAACATTCTTTACAGAAATACTTAGGTGTATTCTAAAATGATAAAAGTTTTCACTCTCATGGTTTGGATTTCAACAAATAAATTTGTGGAAGGGGTATCATATTCAGTCCATTTTGCTAAGTGAAACCCAACTAGGAATAATCCAAAGAAATGCATGACCAAGAAACATCATAACTAAAAAAACAAACAACAAAAACAAAACCTGAAAACAGGCAAAGAGAAATGACATATTACATATAGGGAATCATCAATCTGAAGGACCAGGAATTTCTCATTGAAACTATAGAGATCACAAGAAGTGACACATTCACAAGGGCTACATGAAAAGAACTTTCAAATGAAATGTCTATATCTAGAGAAACTATCTGTCTAGAATGAAGGGGAAATAGGGCTATTTTTCAGATAAAGTACACTAAAAGAACATGAGAACCAGAAATATCCTAAAAAAATTCTTCAAGCAGAAAAGTGATAAAAAATAAATAAAGGAATCTTTAAACACCAGGAAAAAAATGGAAAAAGCAAAACCAGTTGGCGAATACCATATATTAATCTCCCTATAAATCATGCCTAAGGAATAAACAAAAATTACACCATCTAATTCAACAATTATGTTTTATAATAGAGAAGATAAAGAGACCTGACTGTACACGGGTAAAATTTCTTACCTCACTGGAAGTGGTAAAATATCGATATCATAAGACTGATAAATCATTCATACATAAATACACACACACACACACACGCCAAACAACCAATAAAACAAACTTATAGAAAGTAATTTACAAGTTCAGGATGGCCCGGTTGACAGTTAGTACTGGAGCCTGGCTGTTGTCCTGGGGGCAGCAATTCAGAGAAGTGCTGCTACTCATGGGCTCAGTAAGGAGGCACACACTATATACCTGTAATGCCTGCACTGCAGAGGGAGAAGAACCAGCAGGAATTTATTTAGCCTGCAGTTATGAATGTCATAAAAGCCATAAATTATTTGATCTCTAGACAGAAAGAAATTTTCATTGTGATTGTGTGTTGTAGTCAGGGGTTACATGGAGAACAACTGCTACAGGACACAGTGTTTGTAATATTATTTTATAATAGTCACCCAAAAGTATACACAAGAAAGTGCAGGAGGATCTGTCCACAACACTAAGACCCAGGATAGCCGAGGGCCTGGATCCCACAGCAATGTCATGTAAGAGTCCTGCTGGAGACCCAAAACACATGACAATGCCTCCCACAGTACCAACTGGGAATCTAAGAGCCCACAATAAGTGCTCACGCCAGACTATTTATGGTTCTGTGCTGGGAAGGCCACAGGTCAGCGGTGGAGCTAGAAAGTCTATGCCAGCAGGGTGAAGGAGCCGTGCAGTGGGTTGAGGGTTCTACGTGGGAGCCGAGAAGTCACGCTCAAAAGAAGAAGCGGGGCTGCCCTGAAGAGCACCACAGCCATCCCCAATGGCGATGAGGTCCCATGCTCCTCCGACGATGGAGAACAGTTGAGCACAGGTCAGGAAGCCCAGCGTGACCAGCTTCTCCAGCACACAGCCTCCCCTCCGGAGCCAGGAAGCGATGCACAGTGTGAGGAGCAGAGCTCCCGCAATGTGAACCACAGCCACTCTCACCGACGAGGTCCCAAGCTCCTCCGACGATAATGGCTGAGTTCATATTGGCGAAGCCAGCATGACAAGCACCTCCAGGAGAACCAGCGGCTCGAACAGCAACTCTTGGAAGAACCCACAACGCCTGGCTCTTCTCCACGTCCCTATTTATGCTGGCAACTTTCTTCAGGTGGAGCATCTTTAACTCAACACCAGCTGAACCAATTCAACTGGTGCCAAGTTGACCACCAGTTTGTAATCCATAACATTGTGGATACAGCAAGTTTAAGATTTTGGAATGCAAATTATTTTCTGACAAAACAAAGGTAAGTTCTGGTACTAAGTATAAAGACAACTTTTTTTAAAATTTTATTTTAAAGATAGTAAAATCCAACAAAACATAACAGAACAAACTCAATCAACACAAAGCAGTAGACCTGGTACAGAACTTCAAAGCAAGATATTGGGAAAACGATAGCTACTATAGTATATTTGTTATCTTCGCAATAGTTGACCATTCCATCAGGTATAGAAAAATCAAACCAAAAACAAAACAGAATAAAACCAATCAAAACAGAATATGAAATAAAGCAAAAAAAAATTAATCAGAATAAAGCAAAACAATGAGAACAATATTGGGCCTCAAAGACAAGACAGAAGAGAATCCCCCATATTTGCTACATTGCATACTGTCATCCTCCCAAGAGATGCTCAGACTGCCGGCCCTAGGCCTGCAAAATCAACCAAACAATACGAGCATTTAGTTACTTTATGTACCTTAGTTGCTATCAACTTAGCCAGTCATCTGAACCAGCAGGGTGCTTACGGGGGTAAGGGGGTGTCCTTGATTCTTAGCCTGCACACCAGTAGGCATACGGAAGGCACAGATCTTTTTTTTCCTGGAGTCTGCGCCAGTCATGCCACTCACCAGGAAGGCAGGCTAGTTGTCTTTTGGTCGGAACCTCCCCAACCCAATATGGTGGGTTCTCAGGAGGCACAGATCATTCTCTTCCTAAAGAAAACTTTTTTGCATTGTATTGCATTTGCAAGAAAGTTTATCCTGATCCTTAAGATGGGGTTCCAGATGAGATGACCCAGTGTGCATCTGTGAAGGTTGGTTCCATGGAAGACATCTTGGTGCCATTGCCCTGAGAGTGGGGATTTCCAAGAAATGCTGTGTCAAGTGTGTGCAAAATGTTCTTTCTTTAAGCTTATGCTGCACAATTAGTAGTGACAAAAGTATCTGCTGAGGATGATGGCTTAGTGCTGAATGTTGATGAAATAGGTGATCGAAAGTTATTCAGGCTGAAAATAGAAATCAAGATAGCACCCTACAAAAGAATGTTCTAGAACACAGAAAGGATATTGGTAAGGAAGTTAAAGCAGAGCAGGATAATGAACCAGGTACCTGCTCTAGTTCTGAATCTGACCTACAGACAGTGATTAAGAATCAAAGGCTGGAGCACAGAATCACCATCTAGTTGCAAATTTCAGGAGCTCAAAGTTAAACAATTTGTGGCAGAAGAGACTGCCACCTATTGGCCCTTGAGCTGGTGTAGCAAGTTATGCACCTGCCAAGACTGTGAAAATATATGGAGAGCTGTATGTCCTGCTCTTGACAGATAAATATGGCACCGTTTTGGTTTATGTGTATCAAGCCAAGATTGAGCAGGTAGCTGTGAGGAGGGACCCTCTGACAGATATTCTCGATAGCATGAAGAGAGTTGAGCAAAGTGGAGCTCGTTTGTGAATATAATGACTTGATCACTGGATTTAAAGACCAGCTGAAGAGATTTGCTGAAGAAGACACACTTGTTAAGAGAAAGAACATTCAGCAGTTCTTTTAAGGATTTGTCAAAAAAGAGAAGAATGAATGGGAAGTACTATTATTGCAGCTAAGTGGAGTAGGGAGCGTTCTCATTCAGACCAGTGAAAATCCCACTTACTCTTCCATGATTAAAAGAGATTTATTTCATACTGGGTCCCTCTACCATCCTCTCATTTTGGGAGAGGCCTGCTTCTCTGGTCTCCTGCTCCTTTCTTTCTCCTTCACTACAGTAGCCACAATGTTATGCTGATTTCACAGCCAGTGTCCTTCTTTAACTTAGCTATATAGAGCACATTAAACAGACTTTAGCTCTCCTGCCCCAAGGTTTTCTGCTCATAAACTTTAAGAAGTTTGATTTTGTTTTGAGATAGTTGCTTTCTTATAAAATGATTTTGTTCTTTAACTTCTGGATATGTGTCTTTTGCTACAGAGCTGTTGTCTTCCAGGACCTCTGTAAATATCGAAGGATCACTTTCTGTCAGCCTGAGTTCTTTATGTCCCCACCCCACTACCTTGTGCCTTTTATCAGAGCCTCCTCAGCCTGGCCTGCCCTTCTCCCACCTGCCTGCTGTCTAGGTTTGGTCCTGGCTTACTAGGGCTTAGGAACTTGGAGTATCCAGGACTGATGGTTTTATGACCTGAATGTCTGTCACAGAAAGTGAGATTGATGACAGGGTTGAGGAAACAAACCTTTGTTACAAATTTTACTAATAAAGTGAAATTTTTATTCACAATTTTACTGAAACTCCAATATTAGAATTTTAGTATTGTAGCACTCACAGGGCTTCCTGGGTGTTGTGGTTTGGGTCTTGCTATCTCCCCAAAGCATATGTAGTTGTAGGGCTTTTTTAGAGCTGACTGAATCTAGAGTATGTGATGGTGGGATTAGGGATGTTTGACTAGTAAATTAGTTTATTGATTGGTTTGGCATAGTTTTGGCTAGGATTAAGGGTGTGAGTGTTATGCCTGCTCTAGCATGGATAGTTTGTATGTAAGGGACAGAAAGTCTTGTCTCTTATGTTGTTGTTTTTGCTGTCTTTTGCCCACCATGAACTGTTTTTGTTAAGTCACCGATTATGTCTTGGAGTCAGCCGATTATGGATTAAAACCTCTATAAATGGTGAGCTAAGTAAACCTTTAAAAATAAAACTTTAGGAGTCAAGTATTTTGTCTCCACAATGAGAAAAATAACTAAAACAGAATTTGGTACCAGAGTAGTGGGGTCACTGCTGTGACTATATCTGACTATGTGGTTCATGAGCCTTTGCAACTGGCTTACAGAAAGAGTTTAGAAAGGTTTGGATAAGATGGATGAAAAAGTAGAGCTAAAACTCCTTAGCTGTTCTGTATGGGAGACTCTGTTCAGAGCTCAGAAGAACAGAAAACTGATAAAGACCAGGCTCAAGAAGTTTCTAATGGGAAAAAGGTTGCTGGATTCCAGATGGTATGTGTTATGACTTGGCAGAAAGTTTTCTGTATTTTGGTCATGTCCAGAGACTTTGCATGAGACTGAGATTAAAGGTGGTGGACTCATGAATCTTGTAGAAGAAATTTTAAGGCAGTCAAACATTGAGGCAGTGGCATGGCTAATGATGGGGACTTTTAGCCAGAACTATGTTGAGAATTAAGAGCAAAGAGCCCAGCAGAATGCATTAAAACATTGTGAGTCTGACCAGAAAGGAAGCACCCATAAAGCTGTGGACTAGCAAGATAGAGCAGAGCAGAACTTGATTGCTGAAAAGGAACAGGAGAATAGAAAAGATGGCCTGATGGCATCAGAGGAAACAGCAGGACTCCACCCCATTCAGCCTAAGAGTAGCAAAGGTGAAAGACTTTACTTTAAGAAGAGAGCCTCAATCACCATGTTCCAGAATGATGGTGGCTAGAAAACTTGTTCTTTTGGATTTGATACACAGACATTCAACCCCTACAATCAAAAGAGAAAGAAGTCTAGCTACTGCTCCAGCTGGCAGCACACCTTGGCATTATCCACACAGAGTTGGTCTTAGGTGCATGCAGAATGCAAGAATTGTGGGATCAGGAAGGCGTCCACCTCAATTTCAGAAGAAGGCCTGGAAGGTCAGGTAGTGTACCTCTGAGAAGTTAGTGTATGAAGCTGTGAGTGTGAAGCTGAAAGTTCTGTAAAGACCCCAGAAGCATAGAAAAGTTGGAAATGTAGATCATCTGAGGAAAGAAAGCGTGCCCCAGAGAGAAGCCATGGGAAGTACAACCACCAGCAGTGTCTTAGGAGTGGAGCCACCCAACCCTTTGGAGTTCATATCTTGCCACAGATTGCCTTGGATGCTGCACATGAAACTATAGGATTTAATATTTTCCCCATTGAATTTTGGACTTGCTTCGATTCCATTGTTTTGTATCTCCCTATTTGTACCTTTTAGAATGATAATGTGTATCTTATGTCATTACATGTTAGAAGTGTTAAACTTTCTTTTCATTTGTACAGGGGCTTGCAGCTAAGAATTAGCCTTAAAACTCACAGGAGACTTTAGACTTAGACTTTTCAGCAATACTGAATATTTTAAGAGTTTGGAAACTCTTAGAGATAGACCAAATGCCTTCTATATGAAGGAATGTACATGAGTCTTTGGGGATCCAGAGGTGGAATATTATGGTTTGGATCTAGATGGTCCCCCATGTAGTCATAGGACTTTTCTGGAGGTGGCTGAATCTAGAGTGCGTGATCCTGGAATTGTAAATCAGTCCATTGATTGCACTGACATATTTCTGATTAGGAGTAACGGTGTGAGTGCTATACCTGCCCTAGGGTGGGGAGTCTGCACAAGGAACAGAAAGAGTCTTGTCTCCTCTCCTGTTGCTTTTGCTATCCATTGCCCACTATGAACTGCTCTCCTCTGTGAAGCCACTCTGCCTTGGAGACAGCCGATTATGGATTAAAACCTCTACAAACTGTGAGCTCTAAAGCTTTCCTCTTTTAACCTTGGGTGTCAGATATTTTGTCTCAGCAATGAGCAAAGTAACTAACACATTATGAAAGTCTGCCCATACACTAGCCCCATTTTGTGGCCTACAAAATGACCAGGTATCACCCCAGTGAAATCTTGGTGGTTTACAAAGTACTCTGGATTTCCATATATTAACAAGGATAGTCATAAACATATTTCAAGTGAACCTATTTTGATATTGTTCTGTTATGAAAATGTTGTTAGAACCCCAATAAATTATCTTTCCCCTTGAATCTGTGCTGAAGACCAAAGATACTGACTTAGCTATTTGTCATGAGCAGGGAGCAGTGACTAGCCTGCTTTGGAAGAGGTAAACTCTGTGGAAGATTCCAAGCAAGGCTCTAGGCTGCACAAATGATGTTTTATACATAAATCTAACATCTATAGCCATTTCCTGATGACTGAGGTCTTCTGAAGATACTCATGGAATGTTGTCTAAAACTGTTTTTTAGGGGAAGTCCTTTCAGTTGGTAGGAAATCTCTTTCAAACGCTTCAATCTGCCTGGAAAACACTTTCTGGTAAAAACAGAGCCCTCAGTTCCTTCTGAAAGAATCCTCAGTCACCTTATCTGTAAGGTAGGAGCAATAGTAATACAGACTTCCTAGGGCTGTTAAAAGTGAAACAGATTAATGGATGAATAGGATGAGTATATGTAAGGCATCAGATAATATTAGTTTTAGTTGCTATGGAATTAAAATATTTTTTACACAAGATTTTCCAAATTACTAAAGTCCTACTAACTAGTGAGTACTCAATGGTATTATTTATCTCTAAAGCTGACATTTCAAAAACATTGCTGCGTCATTGATATTAATCTCCTCTTTCTTGTCTATACCAAATCACTTTTCTACTGCAAACGGCCGTGAATCTGACAGAGTAAGGCCTTTATCACAAGTAAAGAGGCCTAGGGAAAAGATAGGGAACTGCACCAACAATCTGTCCATTTATCATCCCCCAAGAGATAAAGAAGGCATTTGTGAAGCATTAACTTATGGGCCTAGAATTCTAAATTACATCCCCCATAAATCTAAGCTCCCCTTGAGTGGGACTTAAACCTGAGCGTGAAAGCTGAAGAATAATGGTGTTATTTATCTGCTTCAGCCCTGTGTATGGCAGTCACCCCAGAATTAACATTGATAATGAAGACTGCTGAAGAAACAGTGACCACTCTAAATCAATTCTAGGTATTCTGACGACAATCTCTGAGGTATCATTCACACAGGAAATTCTTTGATCAGTTTGTTTTGGAGGCTTTATGTGATTTTTAAAGGTGGTATTTCTCTTTTTTTCTCCTGAGGGAAGCAACTGTGGCTAGCAGGATTTTTTTTTTTTTGATTCCTCACTGGCAATTATGTGCTTCATCTTTCCACCTTCTAATATTTAATATTCTATGGAAGTTTAAATGTGGGTTTCTATAGCATTAGAAGAAAATCAGAATTGAGTGTTAGTGTTGATTAAAGTGGAAGTTTTTTCTTATTTTAGATTAAACTTCCTAAGGGGATTGAGATGTTGTTTAATCACTTGTTTTCCTAACAAGAAACATTTTAGACACTAATGCTGTTTAAAATATAAAAAACAAAATGAAACCAGCAAAAACCACCTAACAAAACTCAGACAAAAAAGAGTATGCTCCGAATCACTCCAAATCACCTGTTAAAGAAATGCCTCAGTAGAGAGAGAGAAAAAAAAATTTCCTTGAAAAAGCAAGATAAACCACAGCATATGACAAATGTTTTCCTGATGTTCTGATTATAAAGGAGGCTAAACAGTCAATGATGACACAAGGATTCTAAAACAAGAAATCTGGAAATATGCCTAATTTTTGCTATACTAAAAAGCAACCATTCAGGAGACTTGTAAGTGGTTTTACCCTGAAAGGGATCAAAAACTCTAGTAGAAAGTTGTCATGCACTTGTCTTCCCTCAAGCAAGTGTATATAGAAGGTTTGCCACCCATTGCTCCATCATGGTAGGTACAATGGATGGAAGAAGCAACAGAGTAAAGCTTGCTTTTCTGGAACTACAGAAAATCTACCTGGGGAACTATAATCAGCCAAGGGCAGTAAGTGAAAGTCCATAATCTAGAGAAAGTTCAGATACAAGAGCAATCATTCCAGTTCATATTCAAGGCAACCGAGATTCAGAAGCTAGTAAGAGTGACAAGAAGAGAGATGTGAGTTCTAGTGTTGAATCTGACATCAATTTTTTTTTTTTTGGCTTTGAATAAGTTTCTTTAATTCCCTGGGCTTCAGGTACCTGTCAGGAAAGGGAAAAGAATGGGGAAGAAACATGAGCAAAATCTCAGGGAGCAAATGTAGCCTTGTCCCTTCTCTTTTGCTATATTCCAAGAGATTCATGAGTGACTATACATGCCTTTAGATCCAGGAGAAAGCGGGACTCTAGAAATGATGATCAAAGTACAGACTCTCCTTTTTATAGTTTGCTGTCTTGTGAAGAAAAAAACTTTTGACACTTAAGCACATAGTAAGTGAATGATAATGTTGAATTGAATGGTACATTGTGATCCATGCTAGTAAATTTACCATTTATGGTACATACAAGGATGCTGTAGGAATGATTACAAAACAGAAAAACAGCTTCCTTGACAAAAGGCGTTTAGTCTCACTGGCAATTAAGTGCAAATTGAAATACTAATATTTTCATTTATTGGATTGATAAGGATTGAAATAGTACTATTTAGAGTTAATGTGGATGTGAAAGAAAACAGGAACTTTTATATAATGCTATTGGAATGAAACCCATTCTGTTTTTCCTATAATGAAAATTTGACCGCATAATATTTTAGTTTTTTCAAATGTACATTCTTTAAATCAGCAATTTCATGTCTATAAATATCTTGAGGAAATGAAATTTGTACAAGAGTTTTAAAATATTAATAAGACTGCTTCTTAGCATTATTTAAAATAGTAAAAATATAAATATAAATACACATTAATAGATTAGTTAAGTAAACTAATAATAGCTATAAAATTGAATATCATACAGTCATTACAAATAAAGATTGACATTAAATTGTTTTACACCAACCTTGGTATCTGTGGGTTATAGAATTTGTGGTGATTATAAGTTTAGCTCTTTCATTATCTGTTTCTGAAATTTTCTATAGTGGTTCATCTCCAAATCACTTTAATGAGCTGTTGTGAAGATGAGAAACAATTTAAACTGGGCAACATTATAGTGCCTCTGATGTATCTGTCATTATATTCTTATCAATTAGGTGGTCTTGCAGGTGTGTGGACCCAAATTTCAAAAGATGATCAAATCTCAGATTTATATCTCTAATATTAGTGTTTCTGTTACTCTTTGAAAATTTTTTTCAAACTACTTACAAAGAGTTTTCATTTTGTAGTGAAAACTGAAATGGTCCTTGTGACTTTTGTTTCACAGAAAATGAGAATTCTTAGTTCTTGGATATTTCGGGGATTCTGCAATGAGGTTGTAAGTAAGCAAATAAGAAAAATGGCCATTTGCCTCAATGATCCAGAACTGCCTCCTTTCACCTTTTTTTTTTTTTCATGTTTCTCTACTCAGAAATCATCCACAGCCAGTGTGAGGATGAAAAAGAAAACATCTAAATGCTAGAAAAAGCATTTGAAAGTTACTGGCAGTTGTCTTACAATTTTAATTAAGAATGTTAAAGCTGAATATGGTGGCAAATGCTGGTTATCCCAGAACTCTGGAAGGCTAAGGCAAAAAGATTACAAGTTTGAGTCCACCTGGACAATTTAGTGACTTACTGAGAACTTGTCACAAAAGCATGGAAGGGCAGGGCTGGGGATTTAACTCAGTGGCTTAAGTGCCTGCCTGGTAGGCATGAGGTTGCGAGTTCGATCCCCAGTACCAAGCCCCCCCCCAAAAAAAAAACAAAAACAAACAAACAAACAAAAAAACAAGGTATGGAAGGGCACTGGGGATGTAGTTGAATGCAAAGTGCTGAATTTCAATCCCCTTTGAAAGAAAGAAAGAAAGAAAGAAGTTACAGATTTCTATGTAATATGTGAAACATATACAGAAATGAGTACTCTTTTGATATGACATTGTGAAAGCCCAGTAGGTCATGGGACACCCTCATCTTGCCTTGACCTAATGTTATTCAATATCTAAAGACTAATTAAGGAGGAACACCATTTCTGTAACTATTAAGAATTATTAAGAAGAGTTGATTGTGTTTCTTGATAAAATTTCCAAATAATTTGGTTTCTCCCACTGGCTTTCTTTGTCTCTTTTGTACAGTTATCTCCTTTTCTTTCTCATAACACCTGTCTAGCCTTCTCCTAACTTGCCCTACATTTGAAACCCATACTTTTTTTCTCTGAGATTTCTATCAAAAGGGGTCAGATAAGCACAGTAGTATAGCATAACTATCAGTCAGTCATAACATTTGAACCAGTCTCTGTCTTCCTATATACAACCTAAAAACAGTCTGTTATTGACATTATTTTACTTCAATAAAACATGTTAACTTTCTAAAGAACTAGAGTCACCTCCCAAAAGCAAATTGAAATAAAAGCATGTAAATATACTGTCTTTCCAGAAAATCATCGTGATATTTTTAAATATATCTTCCCAGTGTGGTATGCATGAACAAAAAAAAATTTTTTTAAACTTATGTCATAATGCAACAGTTTTCTAATGCACTGCTTTTTTACTTAATGGTCAACCAATTTTTTCATATTATTCAAAACAATGTAACTTTATTTTTCCATTTGAATTTGACAAAACATTTCTTTAGAGGGATTGTATACAATTCTGTATTAGCCAATAGGACCCAGAGGAGAACAAGTTAATGACAGCTCTGCTCACAAAACACAAAAGTACAAGTCAGACAAATGTTAAAAGGGGTGGGCATGGTGTTACAGAAATACCCAGGAGGTTAAAGCAGGAGTTGGAGAAAGCTTCCCAAGGAAGTAACTTGACCTAGTAACAAGGATGTAGATATCCCAGTGCTGAGATGTACCCATAGACACTGTCTGCTCGTGACGGAGGTCTCTTCACATAGCTAGTCTGCCAGGTATTCATACCTACTTTAATACCATGCTTTACAACTTCTATTAGCCACCTGTATGTGGATAGGTTTGCTTTGTTGCTCTGTCAGTCAAGAGAGGCCTTGCTTATCTAACAGGTGTTTTCTAGGCTACTGGCCTGTGATAAAAATGACTTATAATTTGGTGATTGAATATTTTTCTGGTTCATTTGCAACTTTGTAGCTGTATGCTGAAGACACTTCCCATGTTCTAACTCCAGCTATTCAAAGGACATTGGGGGTAGTATCTGTACCTCTCTAAGCATCTTTCATAGTCTTTAAAATGGAGGTAAATATCCTACCTCATACATTTGTTGCAAGGATCAAATTAGAAAATTCATGTAATGTCTGGGTTATATTTAACTTTATCATTTATACATTTGACTGAACATGGAAAAGAGAGAAGTAGAAACTTGGTATCTCACACAACTTCTTCATATTTCCAAGTGATCAGTTGTTTCCTGTCATCAGAGTGGTTTCCAGATTGTTATTAGCAGTTCTGAAATGTGGGTGCCATCTCCAAGAGAAGTCACAAGATCTTTCTTTTGCCACGCTGGAGATCGCCCCTCTGCCTGAAGGTTTCCCTTTCTTGTCTGCTGCTCCATGGTATTACTCCTCCTGTCTTCAGTTTTAACTCATTCTTTTCATCCCACACCAGCCAGGATAAAAGTACTATTTTTTTACTTCAGGATAAAAGTACTATTTTTCAAATCAAGCAATTCTCAGAATTCTATACCAAAAACCATATTTTGTGCTGTATGTCCCTTTGTTCTCTCCATTATCTACACGAAGAATCTAGACCTATCCTCTTTCTTTTTCCATGTCTGTTTTGTACGGTAACCTGTTTACATGATACATTTTCTTCTGCCTACTAAATGTTCATCCTCAGACTTATATTTAGACAGAAAAGATAAATAAAAAAAAACATGCAATGCTCAGTGCAGAAGAACATCCTGGATCTCAATTGTACTGGGAAGTCCAATTTGGGGAATATATTTTACAACCGAAGTTAGTAGAGTAAATATTTTCTTGTTTTGATATGGGGACTTGGGAAAGCACAAAAATGGTTTTTAAAAAATGTATTTTTTGAGTAATAAGGAACATGGGGCTTAGAGACTTGTCTTCCTATTACTGGCTATGTGACCATTTCTAAGGATGGAATCCAAACTTCTGAGTGTCTGAGCCATGATTTCCCATCTACAATGAATAAACAAAACTTCCAAGATGATAGAAATGCCATGGGAATCACAATACTTGTGAAAGTGACTTTCAAAGGTTGAAAGTTTTGGAAACGTTAACTACTGTGAGTCTCTCCATCACAAACATCACAACTGTTTAGTAAATAAAACATTACCATTAAATATCTTATTCCTGTTGTGAGCCACTTCTAGGAAGTTTTAAAACTTACTCATTTTATTTCACTCATGAAGATAAGAATGAATAATGTTTGACACGTTTATTCCATCAATCAATGAAAGAGAGTTTTTATCTAATATTTCTTTCTAACCTTTCAAGCCGTAACATTACTACTTCTGACCCCTTGCCTCTACAGATTCAGAGCTAGACCCAGGAAGCAGTTGATGGGTACAGTGACTGAGCGTTGTAGGGTAGTCTGCAAAACTGGCATCTTGTGGACATGCACTCACCTGCAGATGCTTTTGTGATAACACTAAAATGTAGGACAAAAAGCGTGGGCTTTGAGGTTAAACCGACCTATGTTCTTAGATAATCTTCATTTTAGTTTTCTATGAGATGTGAATAAAGCTATGTAAGGCAAATAATAAAGCATTATGTAACAGAGATGGAAAACTACTTCCTTTCTTCTTCTGTCTGCAGTGCTTCCTTTTAGCACACTTCCTCTCTTCTCTCTCTGGTAACTCCAGCTGGATGCACAGCCATCGTGCTGTAGGTCAAGATAGCACTAAATTCAAGTGCTGGAGGGCTCCACTTGGGAGAATCCTGCTCTACAATATGATTTCCTTCACATGATGCTAATTGCCTGGTCATGGGTGTATGAAAATGTGAATTCAAAACTGTGTCTTGACAAATACATACTCATTAAGTATGCATCTAATTATCATAGAATGGCAATTACAACTTTTCCCAGAAAGAAACGTTTCTGATTTACATATGTGACTGATGCATAAAGTAGAATTTATAAATCACTATGTCATCACCACCAAAAAATACCCTCCAGCCATATTAAAAAGAGACTGTGACAAGGGGCCTATCAAATTGAATGGAAAGGCCATAAAGCCATCATTTCATTTGACATAAAACTGATTTATTATGTGATAATGCTTCAAGTAGAACCCAAGACCCCATTCATCACACAGGCTGTTCCACGCTAGGTTCTGAGCAGTGTGTTAATGAAACCGTCACGCTCCACTCACTGCAGATTGCAGTCCCTGATCAGCACTGGGACCTACACACCAGAAAATGTTCCCGTTGAAAATATGTTTCTTTCACTAATGAAGTTTTCTGGGAGAAAGTTACATCAGGACAGAGGTCACACGGCCTCTTTGGGGAGACAATGTCCTCCACGGTTCTCCATAAGGGAAGAACATCAGACTCACCAGGTTAGTCTATAAAGAAGTACAGGGACATGGGACTTATTTCAGGGAAAAGACGTAAAAATCTGCAGTTTTAAAGAGATCTCTGCATCACACCTCTGAAATTTCTGAGATGATGGCAACTGAAGTAAAGAAACAACTTAGTGCTTGTGCTGTTTGATTGACTTTGCATGCCTGTGTCTGGTGGTCTAACTGTCTATTTAGAGGATAACAATGTGCATTACATAACGATGGTTGATTTCCTACTGTTTTGTTTTTGAAATCCAATTTTGTTTCCATTGTTTCATTTTATGGTTTTTATCCTCTTTAAAATTAAAATTTTTTTAAAAAAGGTCTCTAGGTGATTCTGATGTTCCCTGTGGTTTAGCCTTTCTACTCAAGGTTATTGTGCTAGGATCAATGACATCAGCATCAGCTGGGAGTGAGTTAGAAATGCAGAATCTCAGACCTCAGTCCATACATGTGGAATCAGAATCTGAATTTTAGCAGGATCCCCAGTGAGTTAATGGATGTTAAAGTCTGAGCAGCTGCCTTGGCCCCATATTAACATCTCTTGGGAAGATATTAAATATCCCAGTGCCCAGCTGGGATTTTATCAATTAAATTAAAATCTCCAGGGGTAGACCTCAAGCATCAGTTTTTTGTGCTTTGATCGTTTACTATCCTATTGTGTTTCTAACATGTAGTCAAGCCTGAGACCCGCTACCTAAGAATCTCATTTACAGTCTACACATGAAATTCTTCGGGTATTTCAAAAATTCATGATGGGAGTATCACAATCAATGACTTAAAGCAAACACTTAAAACAACAGCAGAAAGAAGAGAAACATGCCTATTGTGTTTCTCCCTCATGTTAGATGCTATGGCTTGGATGTTGAGTGGTCCCAAAATGTCTGTATATAAAAATTTGGTCTCTATTATAACAATATCAGGTGGTACTATGAATTTTTATGAGGTGGGGCCTTAAGGGAAATTCTTAGGGCATGTCCCCAAAGAAGACTGTGTCACTTCAATCTTTCTTTTTTCCACTTCTTCACTGGAGATATGGCCATTCTGATCCTACATGCAGTCTACTATAATGTCACTATCCTTTGCCCTTACCAGAATTGAGCTAATGCAGGCTCTGTGCCTTTGATCCTTTGCAACTGTGAGCTAAACAAACTTTTAAGTTCGTTTCTGCAGATATTTTTTGTATTAATGGGAAGATTACTAGTATACCAGCTATTCTGTTACATTCTTTTACATATACCTTCAAGACAACAGAATTATTACATGTTTTTTAAAATGATAGAACTGAGGTTTAAGAAGTAAGCTTTATCTTCCAGGAGACACTAGAGTTTTTTAAAGTAGGAACATGGTTTCAGGAGTGATAGATAAAAAGTAAGGCGATTGACATTTCTAAGGTCATTCATTATATGAATCATCTGAACAGAATGTGAGAAAAAAACCTAAGCTCAAAGACTTTTTCAGGATGAGATTAGTAGAAAAATAGAGGAACTTAGATCCAACCAACAGGGTAGTAGTACTGTGTGGAAATTTGTCTCTGGATCTTTGCTCCATGTGAGTAATGCAACCTCAGGATGACCAGGTTGCAATGTGAATTTAGTGCTAATTTTTTATTACTATATTAAAGACAGAGCCCACTAAATTTTTATTATTATTATTATTTTTAATTTTGAGACAAGGTCTTGCTAAAGTTGCTAAATTTTCCAGGTTGGGCTCCAACTTGGGATCCTCTGAGCTCAGCCTCCCAAAGTGCTGTGATAACAGTTACGCCCCTCCACGTTCAGCTTAGTGCTCACTTTTTAAAGTAACTCGTGATATAACTAACACACAGTAAACTACACATATTTAAAGTATATAATTTCATAAGTTTTGACATATGTATACATTCAGGAAACTATCACCACAATCAAGATAATGAACGTATTTCTCACTTATCCCAAAATTATTGTGTTTCCTGGCAGTAACTCATTCCTCTCTGTTCATGCACCCTTTTTGTTCTTAGGCAACCACTCATCTCTCTTGTTAATATAGATAAGCTTGCATTTTCTAAAATTTTATACAAATTCAACCATATAGTATATACTCATTTTTATCTGACTTCAAATCAACATAATTGAGATTCATCCAAATTGTTAAATGTAGAAAATGTTGTTATTGCTTGCGCACTTACCTGTAGAAAAGGGTTTCAATTATCCAATTTAGGAGTGGTAAATAATCCTTTTAGGAATATTTATGTAAAAGATTTTACGGCCATAGGTTTCATTCCTTTTAAGTAAAAACCTCAGAGAGAAATGGCTGCATCATATGGAAGATGTGAAGAAAATTCCAAAACTGTCATCTCATTTTAAGAAATGGAAAGAGGCATTCCAGTCATGAGTAATGATCATGCTGTGTCAGCAGCCATCAACAGCGAGACAAGACCTTGCAGCAGGAAAAACACAACTCAGACAAAAACTAAACTCAAATAAACAACAGCAATTTTAGCGATAAAGTATTTAAATGGTATATACATTCCATACTTAAATTGGTGCAAATGCAACTTTTATACATACTAGGTGTAAGTGGATGACAGATACAGAACACTATGGCAGCAGTGATTCAGTTAGAATATACTTATAAAAAATAAGACATACCCTAGGTATTGAATATCAAAATTAAATATCATATTTCCATAATAACTGGGATTCCCAGGGCCGAATGGAAGAAGCTGTTGTGGTGCTGAATTAGAGATCTCTGATTTGGTTATAAATGACAGCAATAGAAAGGGTCATACTTCATGAATTTATTGATCAGTCAGAGAACCAGTATGACTAAGAGACTTGAAATCATTCACGTTGGTGTGTTTGGTGACAGGTATATGACATATTCCATATCCCTGGGATAATTATGGATGTAACCTGTTCTCCTTTGGTCAGTTTTTAATGGGGCTTTATTATTACATGTGCCCAAATTAAGTAACACTACAACTTCCCAGAAACTAGTCTTTTATCACTAATGTAGCTATGTCAACCTTATTTAGTGCTTACATAAAATTTTTCCATACTTTTAATTTGAACATTTCTATATTTGTAGTATCAGTTTCCCGTCAAAACAAAAAATAGTGATTCTGTTTTTTTTTTTTTTTTAAATAATCTGAGCTGGCAATTCCTTCCTGTCTTTTAACTGGAAATTTCAGTTCATTGTTATTTAATATAACTACTAATACGTTTGCATTAAAATGTCATTTTACTATGTGCTTTATATTTACATTTTGTGTATTGTTTCTCTTTATTTCTTGGCTCTTTTGGTTTAATCAAGCAGTTTTATCACTGTATTTTTCTATTCACTTGATAGTAGTATGTTCTCTTTTTGTAGTTTCAGGAAGTTTCCTTATGGTGTTTGTGGGGGTGTCTTTGTTAAGTACTTTTACCACTTATGCAATGCAAAAATCTACACCATTTTTAACCCCTACATCCTTTACTGTAGGTATAGATTTTGACATTTATTGTAAACCTTTAAAGATATTCTTGTTTTAAATGTTCTGTATTAATATAGAATGTGTTTTCTTTTGGGTGCTCTTTATTATTCTCGCACTAATTACACTTCATTTGAGAGCATTTTTCTTCTGCCTGAAGAACTCCCAAGTATTTTTTAATGTGGGTCCATGGGCAGTAAATTCCATCTATATTTGTCTGAGAGGCACAGATTCACAGGGATAAATTTACTGGAAATAGAATTCTGAATTGGCAGTTATCTTTTAGCATTTAAACACACAATGACATTATCTTTTGCTTTTTTCCTTGTGAAAAATCAGCTGTCAGTTTTATTGTAGTTCCTTTAGAGCCTAGAATACTTGAAGATGTCTCATTTTTCCAGCAGTTTTCCTATGACGTGCTGGGGTATGCTGCTGATTAGCAGTGGCTTCTTCTTCAAATGCTGCTTGGCGTTTGAATAGCTTCTTCAATCTGTTATTTTTTGTCAGTTCTGGGAAAAATCTTAGTGTATGTTCAAATAAAACTCTGACTTATTCTTTCTCTTCTTTCCTTTTGTGAGTCCACTTATGTATGCTAAAACTTTCATTTTTATATATTTTTGCATGTTCCATTCTTCTAAGCTTCAGCTTGAATATTTTCTACTGCTAATATTTTCCTATTCATTAATCCTTTCTTCTGCTGTCTTATACACTGTTAAACCCATCTAATGTAATCGATATTACAGTAATTGAATGTTTTTTAAAAAATGATTTTTTAATATCAGTCACACTTAGAGTTTTTAATACCCCACTATTTAGAACACTTCTTGTTGTGATTCTGTTATCTATTGTTTCTCTCAGTTCTCAGTAATTTTAGCCCCATTTATTAACATGCTTGGTAAGTTTTTTTATTCAATACCAGATTATCATGTATATGAAATGTAGAAAACTTTGGCTTCTGTTTATCTATATCTAGTGGTATTTGCTCTTATTCAGTAGACTGGCCTACTTCTGGTTTGGTCTTAGCTCAGGAAATATCAGGATTTCCATGGAATGTCTGCCATTTGTTAGTCCTGCATTACAAATTTATCTCCAGAATCATGATAATGCCCAAATTGCAGCTGAGATTTTTAGCCTTAGTAAATCTTTTCTGCTTGATTTCTGCCTTGGCTAGCACATGGTCAGTTTAGGAATTGGCAACAGCTGCATGGGGAAAAATGAATGAAGAATGTTAGTCTCACTTCTCTGTGGGTGTCTCTGGAACAACAGTACCTTCGTTTCCAGGTTATTATTCTAGTCATGAACTCTTACTTTTTTCTCTCTGTAATAACAATATTTATTTATGCAGTATGTAGTTTCTTTATTTCCATTATTCATGCCCTGAGCTTTAAATATACAAATGTCTTGAGAAAAAGAAACAAAGCAACCTTAAGTATAAAGCTTCTCTCAGGGCACTAGCAGTCTTTATCAAGTCTGGCTTCCCAACACATGCTTGTCTTAATTATTTTTTAATAGTTAAATCAGATGTTTTATGTTTTGGTTTTTCTCAATTAAAGGACTATAGAAATACCAGCTTCATCACAAAACACAGAGGCAGACAACTGCACACACTTTTCTTTTTTTAGAACTTATTAATAACTTATAAAACTCTAGATTTTAAATGTTTACAAATTTTAAAATATATTACACCATGAATGTCAGTGGTATTTATTAATATTTTATATGGCTTTTGGTAGACAATTGAAAATAATTCCCTTTAAGACACTTGTGCTTCAAGTCATCGCCCGTGCCTAAAATGGTTAGTCTGTATTCTTATGTAAGTTTCATTAAATCACAAAGCCCACTCTTAATTCAACAAATATTTATTGAATACCTATTAAATGCCAGTGCTTTAGTCTGTGGTGAATGACACAGACAAGATTCCTCTTGACATGTATCTTACATTATGAGAAAGATGATAAAAAAATAAACAACTAAATTTTAAATAACAGGAAAATAGTACCTATGGCAAAGAAGGTGACATTTGACAAGAGAACTGAATAAATAAAGCGTGAAACATAAAGTATAACGAATGCTCTGGGTGGAAAGCATGTAACGGAGGATCTTAAAATGATTGAGAGTCAGAAAGATCCATTTCCATATTCCCATTTTCTATGAGGGATTCTACTTGTCCCAGTTTGCACTCACCAAACTCCTATTTACTTGTTGCTTGTGACTCACTTGGTATGGAATTATGTTGAGTTATCTTTAGAAGTTGAGATGCTTGCTTTTCACTTAGCTCCTTCAGGTCAGGGCATATGAGTTATGCTTCTTGGTGTACACAAAGACAAAAGCAGTGTTCTCAGAAGTAAGCATTCCATAAACACTCACTCATGAGCAAGTTCATGAGTCTGATAAAATGATCCATAACACTGTCATAATTTCAAAGGGCATATTAACTCTTGACTAAAGGTAGAATTATAAAGAGGATAGCAAGAGTCTTGCTTTGACAAGTATATGCAATAAATGTTTCTAAACTTCTATTTTAGGTTTATTTTATAGTGATCTGATGATGTTACTGTATTGATAATTTATTAAAACAATCTACTATTCTTAACTGAAATGGAAACACTTCATCTTTAGTTGCTGATGCATGGCTACTGTCACAGGCCTTTGAAATTAAAATAAAATTTTCCTTGGATTAAAACAATGCTGAACTTTATAAATCTGTCTTGAAATTAGTCCTTCCTTTTGTCATAAAACAGATGCTTCAAGAAAAAAAAAAAAAAAAAAGGCTTCCACACTAGTTTCCTACACAAATTGTTACTTTCTTTGAGTTGAAAAAGCACTCTGACAGAGACTGATTATCAATAATACACTGCAGGTGTATTGCTGTGCCACTGAAATAGAAGTGGTTATAAAGTTTCCTGGTCTTAAAAAAATGATACAACCTTGGGAAGGAAGAGGTTCTAAACAAGCAGCAACATGATGTATGAAATTGAAAAGGTAAAAACTTCTGTCTGGCCTTTTCCTTTTAAAATATTCATTAAAAACCTCGATGAAAGAATGCTGCAAATTTGGCTTTATTCTAGCTATGTTTCTTCATTATAAAAGTATTTGACTCTTGTTTGGCTTTTGTCTCTACCTAAAGAAACAACTTAAAAATTTTCAAGCAGTCAGTTTTACCTTTTTTTTGAAAAGACAGTAGGGTGGTATGGAGAGAATACACTAATTTTAACATCAGGACACTAGTTTACAGTCACTACCACTTAATAATTATACAATCTGAGTAAATCACATCTTTAATATCTCTACCTCCCAGATAGAACTACATCTTTCCTACAAACCTTCAAAACCTTCAGTATTTGAGATCATTATGAATTGTTCAACCTTGCCAAGCAATACTCATGATTAAAGATCATATAGATCAACTGATCAAATGTATGTGTTTTATCTTCTGAAATAAATTTACTGCCAACCCTCTAGGGCCTTGTGAAACTGGAAGTAGGACTATGGCTATGTATTCTGTTCTTTCTTATTTGAATAAGAGAAGTTGGAGACCAAAAATATTTTCAAGGATTTTTATCAACAAGAAGTAAACTTAAAACAGATTGGATGATGAACGGAAAATTTGAAAATTTATTTTTATTTTTTGAAGGGGACAGTGGAGGGGTCAGTGCTGGGGGTTTGAACTTGGGCCTTATGCTGGTGGCAAGAGCTCGACCACTGTGCTTTGGGAAAGAAGTATGCTGTATCGGTGCTGACTTACCCAAGTTTGCTACTCTGGGAAAGAATAATAAATGTTTACTACAGTAACCGTCAGGCAAACCACTTTTTCTCTACTTTCCAGAAAGGGGTCAGGCCAGGAAAAGTTAAAATAATTTGATCATGATCACACAATATGCTAGATACGGAATTCAAAAATCCAAAACAACATCTATCTGAGGAAGCCATTTTAACTAGTGGCTTCTAAAATTTAACGTTCATCAGAATACCTATGTCACTGGCTCCAAAGGCAACTTTCCATATGACCTCCTGGAACACACGTTTTTATGAACACACCATGTAACTGGGGAAGTGGCCCAGGATCTTATACTTAAAGGTCTGTTAGCTCTGCTGAGAAGTAACTTCTAATCTACACATCCAGGTACCAAAAATTTCCTACTCAATTAGTATTGATTCACAACCAATTAGTATTCATTTGTCATTTTTAATCTGGCTAAAAACCAGTCCCAAACTACACCAATCTCAGAAATCTTACCTGAGAGGCATACAGTTATTGTGTTTAACAGCGAGCATTAAGAGATCTTGTTAAATTTGAATCTGGTTAAAAAAATGAAAGAAAGAAAGAAAGAAAGAAAGAAAGAAAGAAAGAAAAGAAAGAAGGAAAGAAAGAAAGAAAGAATGAAAGAAAGAAGGAAAGAAAGAAGGAAAGAAAGAAAGAAAGAAAGGAAGAAAGAAAGAAAGAAAGAAAGAAAGAAAGAAAGAAAGAAAAAAGAAAGAAAGAAAAGCAAAAGCAAAAGCAAACTACTCTCCCTATGATTGACCAGAAGATAAAGTCCATCATCCAAATGGGGATACTTTAGATTGAAAGGAACTATGAATAATTATGTCAAGACAAGAGACACTAATTTGAACCATTCCAAACAAATCATAGACAGGAAAAGTCAATCGAACTTTTGTGTCCTATCACTATTAGTATAGAAAAACCAGTGGGTTTACCACATGCTTAATTTGCTTAATTGGAATCCCATTATCTGCTGCACCTGCAGAACTAGATAAGCACACTCTCCTATTACATTCTCACTAGCCACTAGCTATTGTGTTACATCCAGCCCTTTCTTGGGGGCTAAGACTGGCAGGTCAGTACTTTACAGAAACTTGTAAAGACACATGTGACAGAGGATATGGGTCTTCAAGTACTAGGATTTGGCATAGCCAACAACTAGCCACATGTCTTAGGCTAAAGCATGCCTGTAAAATGAGAGGACCTGATTAGAAGATCATGAGTGGGTCAAACAAGCTTTGGCATTCTATGATTCCAAGACATCCTTAGTATTTAATATGTCTACATGGCTCACTTCTTCTTGATACTGTTTTTTACACTGCCTTTTCCTTTCTCAGAACAGAAGAAAAAATTTAAGCACCACTAAACAGAAATAGACATTTGAAATACATATTTAAAGTAGTTTCTGGTATACCTAAGATGAAATTCATAGATAAAAACATTCACTGAATTAAGAAACATTTATTTTTTCCACATGAGAATGATATTGCTGTTGTAAAGACGAACTAAGAAATGAGTTGTAAACAAGAACTAAGTTATACAAAATAACCTGCTACATGACCATGACTTTAATGTGCTAGAGACAGTAATCACATTAAAGACCCTGGAATTCAGATACATACTTGGCATTTTATATATGAGGTGACTACCATCTTTTTGGATATTTTCTTTTATATTATTCCGCTTATTATCACTTTAGAAAAAAAACCTTTAGTAAATAATCACAGAAATAAAAGTTTTAAATAGAGAAAGTAACTTTAAAATACAATTACACTGAAATATACAAGTAAAACATTGATAAGTCAGAAAACATTTGTTTTCATAAGTTAATGAAATTGAGGGTCAATATGAGCCAAGAAACATTTATTTCACTAGGTAACTCTGAATTACCTTCATACAACCCTTACAGCACTTATACAATACCATTTCCAAAATAATTTTTTGACCTTTAAAAATTAAGGTTCTCAGTGACAAGCTTTACATTCACAACTCACTCTAGTGTGAATAAACTTTGTCACAAGAAGCAACTGCATATGGTTTTTCCTTTTCCAGAAAAAGAAAGTAAATTTAGAAACTTTTAAAGCAGAAAAAAAAAATCTCCCCAAAATGCAAATTAAGGCCCAAAGAACACATTTACAAATGAACATAAAATTTCAACTATTTACCTCAGCAAATAACTTATATATAAAGCATCTCTCATTTCTATTACCTCCTGATTTCTGATTCTGGGAATATGTATTCTGTACCTACATTGGGAACATAAATGTCTTGTAGTATGGTGGAAGATGTTTAAGAACCAACTTTTGAGGGGAAGACAAGTCTTATTGCTTTTACTAATTTATATGGTATAAACACTCTTACTATGGCAGATTTCAAGCCACCAATAATTTTGATAACTGGCTTGCAAATTTCCTTAACCAGTCATCCCTTATGAGCCATTATTATAAGCCAGCTCTGACACACCACTAGGAGGTCTCCACCATCAGGTAACTCCTAATTTCTGTACAGGTACATTATTTTAGAGGACAGAAAAGAATACAGAAGATAAAATACAATTTAAGTAATTCAATTACATTTTAATGACTAGTTTTAAAAGTTGAAAGGAACATTAAAATGTGTGGAATTTTCCTACTTCTCTACTATTTGTTTTTCTCCTAAATTTGTGGGGGGTTTTTTGTACCAGGGATCAAACTCACAACCTCACGCCTTCCAGGCAGGTGCTTAAGTCACTGACTTAAATCCCTAGCTTTCTCCTAAATTTATTTCAAAAAATTAAAATGTAGTGTACCTGAAAGGAAAAGATGGGTAGAATAAAGAGAAAAAATGGAAGAAAAAAAAAAAACATAAGAAATCTATTAGTAGTTATGTCTACAGAGGAAAAAGCCCACTAAGAGCAAATATGCTGTAATTATTAAAATTCCATCTTCTTACGCCCCTTCAGTTTAATTTACACAAGTCCCAAAGATCTGTCTTGACCTCCTTGGCTGCCACTTGCAATTAGTTAGCTTCTTCACTGCAACACTGAAGAGCATATTGCTTCGCACTGCTCACGCAACCAGCTCACAAGACAAGATGAAAACACATTCTGGAATCTGAAAACTAAGCTTCCTTTGTAGAGTTGCCCACTTTGAGTCAGTCCTTGGGCAACTGTTGGCTGGTGTGACCAGGGAACTCTTCTGGTAGCAAAACATGGAGTCTACAGGTTGGGCATGTCCCTTGTTGCATCAACCATGGCCTAATGCACTAAGGGGCAAAAAGATTCATGTTAGTCTCTCAGATTTAGCCAGCAGCAGCAGTGACTGCTCTGTGTATCAAGGTTATGACCAACACGGTACCTTCTCTGTGGTGTGCTGAGCAATATAGTTGAAAATGCCAAAACAACTGTCTGCTAGTTTACTCTTTTAGGTTTTACCCTCTAATTTCAGTTTTCAGAAGGTATAGCAATTCTTCCTAACAAGAAAATTGGGGAAACTTGCTATAGTCTCTGTCTGGTTTATTTTATTATATATTGCCTTCATTAATAAGCCAGAAAAACTCAGAATTCAACATACAAAAGTTACCAATACCTCACAGAAAATGTTTATGGTGTTCTGAATTTAAAACTCCTGGATGATACATAAACTCAGATTGTCATCTGTAATAAAAATGGTAGAGATATTTGATTACAAACTAACCATTCGCTAAGTCATTTGCCTGAGTACTGACTCTTCAAAAACCAACTGTTTTAATGTATATAATAGTAGAAAGCCAGGTCAAATGAGTTGAATAGGTACCATGCATGAGGCCCACTAACTTGAACCCTAAAAAATAAGCCAAGTGAATCATGTGCTCTGTTTAGTGGGTAATGACAAAGAATAAAGAGTTTTATTAAACATTTATAAATTGTCAAGACTTTAAAAACTTCAAATGAGAAAGCCAGGCTGCTCTCTTTCTAGGAGATCTTTTAGAATTAGACATTTTGTGTATATGTCTTCACATCAAAGAAGAGATAATGAGTAATTCTTTACTATATATCAAATCTTTTAAATGATGATGTACAAAAATGGGTAAAATGATTTGACTATTGTCCACTTCCCTGAGATTTCTTATAGAAGATTATCTTTTCCTGTGTCAAGTTATATCTCCCTACCAAGGACCTGGGTCATATATTGTATTGTCAAAAGAACTTACACAGCAGCGATACTAGGAGTTAATCCACATAAATGCTAAGAATAAATAAGGGTATGCCTGCCTTGCATTTTTCTAACAATAAAACTCAAGGCTGAGCAAATACAGGAGCTTGGGCAGACTGCTAAGATAAGTCTCATGCACTACAATGTAAGGGAGGCATCATTAAGTATAGATAAAGGACACTACGTAGAAATTATAACAAATCAAGGTAAAGTGGCATTATTGCAATGCTAGTTCTGCTACTAAACTGTTATGCTAATCAATCAACACTTTCCCCAGGTCTATTCAAGGAAACTTCCTACTGTGTATACTTTAAATCTCAATAATGTCCCCTTTTCCTGTAAGATACTCATAAATCTAAGAAATCATAGTACAAGCACTACTACATATACAGGGGGAAATGTTTAAATGTTTGTATGATATTCAAAAGTGAAGTACAGAATTACACACCATGGAATCTGTGACATGCCATTGGATGATGATGCATGTCTGTGATTTTAAGTACGGTAGTATTAGTATTAAGAAGTCTCACTTAGCTGATTAATGATAAAATATTCACAGGACAAATTTGAAGAGTTACCTGCGAGTGGAATTTGTGAGCACAAGGCAAAACTGAAAGGTTTTCTGGAGACAGATTCTCATGACAGATCACACAAGGCTCTTCTTCTTCCTCTTCATCCTAAGGAAAATTATACATGTTAAATGTAGACTATTTATCCCTCCCAAATTGAAATGGTTTCACAATCAACAATTTTACCACGTTACTGGCTCCTTCCCAAGTGGCAGAACCTTGAGAACTGAGGGGCCTCCAGGTTGATTTGGGGGACTGGGGAGCACAGGGCTGTGATGAAGAATGGCTAGGTGAAACACAATTACCATTTGGCACCGATTTTCCTTGACTCTGAAAATAAAAACATACTCAGTTTCAGAACTGTTTTAAAACAGCATGAACTCATAGAATTGCACATAAATAGGTGCTGCAAGAATTAACAAAAAATTAAAATTAAAATTTAAGACTTAGTTCCATGAGATACCTTGAAACAAAACGTTGGCAGTAGTGTTAGACCCAGGTAAGACAAAAATAATTTCATGTGTTTTTATTTTTTATTTATTTTTTTGTGGCACCAGGGATTGAACTCACAACCTCATGCCTGTCAGACTGGCGCTTAAGTCACTGAGCCAAACTCCTGGCCCTGGTTTTTTTGAGGCAGGGTCACACTGTGTAGCTCAGGCCGGCCTTGCGCTCACGTTGTAGCCCAGGCCGCCTCGAACTCACAACGCTCCTCCTACCTCAGTCTCCTGAGCTCTGGGCTTAAAGGCGTGCACCACCATGCCCGGCTTTTCATGTGTCTTTAAAATAAAATAAATACTATGGAGATAGGAAAAAATGTCATTTAAAATCATTAAAAACAAACTAGCGAAAATTTCAAGGTGGTAAGTTATTTATTTATTGGTTATATGTTTGCAATACATAATAATTACATTCATCTGGGGAATTGGCACTTACACATATCACATCTTAATCACTTTTACTTGCCTTTTCCTTCCTGCCCACTCTCCTCAAAATATTAGATCTCCTTCCTATCTGTACAAAGATTACTCTTGTTTTCCTATCATCTATCTTTTATTTTGTTTTTTAAATTATTTATATTTTGGGTTTCTCAAATAAGAGAAATTATGTAATATTTAACTCTCTGTGTCTGATTTATTTCACTTAGCATTATGGACTTACGATGTATCCATTTTCCTACAAATGATTCAAATGTATCCTACTCAGCCATAAATGGGAGGGGGGTCAATTTTATTATATGTATTTCCAAAAGACTTTCTGTATCATTTGTCGAGATGAAGTTGAATTATTCACCGTTAATCAATGATCTAATATGATCAGAGGTTATTGATTTTCTTAACATGCTACAGATACAATGAAACTATGTAACTAAACAGTACAGATATATGGCTTTTTGTTTTGATTTTTCACCTGAGATTTCTTGGGATCAATAAATTGGGAAATCTTGTAAATGATTTCATCACATGTCAGTCCAGACAAAGACTTCCCATGAGCCTCCTTCAATTTTCGTAGGAAATCTGTAAGCTCCTTTCTGGAAGAGATCAGAAAAAGATGTGCTGATTTTCCCTATTGCCTTGAGGATGCACCCTCCAAACGAGATATAAAATCTTATCACACAATAAGTATATATAATATGTCAACAGATGAGACTCTAGGCCTTTGATCTAAAAATGATTACATGTCCATCCGCATTTATTTGAAATCAAAATGAAAATTTGTAATTGGGTTAATAATGATGCTTAAATGTATTCATGAGTGATAAAATTAAATGCTTTTTTTCCAAAAGGAGATTTTGATTTTGAGAACTCACTATATAAATACTAACTTTACTTATTTTTGTACAGAAGTCAAGATGAACATATTCCTTTTTTAACTATGTTGATACTGGTTTCTTCTTTTTCAGGGTTGATGGTTTTTGGTAAAACACAGAAAACAAAGAGTAAATAAAACTGCAAAGCAAAGATTAGATAGTTTCATTATATAATAAACACCTACAATAATTTTAATAAACATATTCATTTTCAATTTCCAAAGTCCACTGAACTAAAGCCTGCATCTACATTTTTGATAGGACAAAGGATGAGATATTTTCCTATACCAAATGAAGTGTCATGTCATTAGCCTTTGCCTATCCATGACAATTTTAGAACAGATCTGTTTTTTCATTTTCATTTTATTACTATGAAATTTATAAAACCACAATCTAATCCTAATAGCAACAGTATGTATAATAAAGAGTTGATCTTCAAATGAAAATACTACTGAAAATTAGAATTATTCCTTTGGATGCAAGAGTAGAGATTAAAACCAAACAAAAACAAACAAAAAATTTTATTTGTGTAGGAGTAAAATTAAGTATCTTTCCACCAAAGTCAGACAGTGAAAAACACGCTTAATTCATAATTTCTTGCATTTAACCGTGTTAAGAAAGAAATTATGAGAAACCTCAATAAGATCAAGGAACTAGAAAACAAAAACCTGATGTTTTAGGTTTATGTAGCATTCAATGTAGGCATTGTAGCTAACGGCATTAAAATTGAGTAAGTTCATAACTATCTGTACTTTTAGTAAAAGGACAAGCCTAAGTTTAAAAAGTTATTTTCTCATCATTTAAGACTAACAATATTAGTGAAAAAATTTAGCATTTCTATAGAATACTATCACTTTCTGGTAAATTCCATTTTCCTTACCAAGGCCACAATAATATTTGTACATTTTTTGTATGTATTTTGCTTCTCTGAAATGTTTCATTGCCATAATTATTGCAATGGAACCTGTGTCATATGATTTATAATGTGTAAGGTACCTGGTCTGTTGTGGAAAAGCAGTTTTTAGCTTGTCTGTAATCCTCTCCCAATTCATCATGGAAAGATCAGTTCCCAGACCTGCAGTGGGAGGCACGGTCTCTCCCACAGGTGTTGGCAGAGTCCAGGTTATGCCAGTCATCTGAAAGGCGGAGAGAAATACAACTCACAAGTTTCAACTATAAGCAATATTCTATGCCATCGCAACATTCCCATAGCTCAGAAAATGAGTAGAATGAAGGAGAATAATATGGACAAGCCCATTCCTTTTTTGTTTATCCCCCTTAATTAATGCAACAATATTTTTAATTTGCTGTGACTATTTTAATTTACTGTAAAAGTATGGTATGTTGCACAGTAATTACAAACACATACAGAAATACATAAATTGTGTATATTCCTGTGTTTTTTTTTTATAGTAGTGGAAAGCTCAATCTGAACTTTATAAATAAGGGGATGAATATATAAATTATGGTACATCCAATAAGTTGTTTAAAATAGACATCCACATCTGTGTATTAAATGTTCACAAAAATGTTTAGATAGAAAAGGTATAGTACTTATGACCTATCTAATATCAACAATTTTAAGTGTACATGTATAAGTACATATGAAAATGCTGTGCAAGTTGTATGACAATTTTTAAAGAATGCTTTCTTCTAGAGATTCAATTACAGGGCAATTCTGTTTTCTAACATATATTTCTATCTTATTTGCATTTTTCATGATTGTCATATAGTTTTAAATTAGAATATTAACGTTAAATTTTTCAACAACTAAAGATAAAAATGCTACTAAAATTGCTCTGCCAAATGTCTTATGAATGTTACAGACAGATACACAATATGGAAATTGAAGTGATATATCTGTGCTATGAAATCACGGAAATTTTTCCCATATTTTATGGCAATTCCTTCTTAAAGCCATTAAGAGTCTAAGTAATTAATATCAATAAGTGAATTTTTTAGTGTGTTAATCTGAATATTAACAATTATATATGTAACGTCTTTTACCTAAGGCTCTATGGGTTATGAAAAATTAGCAACTACTAGTAGTCAATAAAATGACTTGTACAAAGCCTCGTGAGATGGATCTTCAAAATATTGCCTAGAAATCAGATTTGCCTCAGCAGCAAAGTTTTTCCCCAGTATTAGAAAGCAATTTTATTAGAAAGTTAAAGTATTTTAATGTTTTCAATAAAATTTTATAAAATGGTGGGCAACCAAATTACATGAGAAACATTGTAATACAGTAATAAAAAATGTGGTATATTTTAAGATGTTGAAGCTTATAAACATTTGTTTATAGACATGCAGCTTCCATGAAAACAAGCAGAGTTCACCTGACTGGATATAGTGTATATTTGAAAAAGAGATATATGCAATTAACTGCCTAGAATGCAACTATGAGAAAGTCAAGATTAGGTTTTTGTTTTCATTGGTTATATCTAACATTATTCTTACAAAAGAAAATTTCTCTTACAATAAAAAAGGTTATCTTAGCCTGAACTAAAAATAGTGATTCTAGTCATTTTAAATTTCTTTATTTCTTCTTCAAGCTTAGATAAGACTTATCTGGCTATTTGTAGCTAGGAACATTTATAACTTTAGGATATATGTTTCAAAGTGACTCTATTTATACTGTTCACATAATTGAAAGACTATGTGTCCTACTCTATGGGTGTGTGTGTAAGTTTTTTTCTTTAGCTCTGTGGCATAATTCAGTTTATTGTGACTGGAATTCTTTCCTTTTCAATCTATCCAACAACTACACTAAAACGATTAAAAATAACCTGTTACATAAGTAAAACTAATTGTAAAGACTTGCTAATATAAATATGTATCTATTTTTGTAGCCAAAAATTAATATCAGTTAATAAAAGTAATATGTAATACCCTGAGAACATTTTTTCCACAGATAATGTTTAATCATCATTCAATTATCATCACCCACCATCAAGATCACAATCACATAAAACAATCAAAATGAAGGTATTAATTTAGGAGCCCAGAATAGTGCCAGAGAATTAGTTATTACCTATTCTATCAAGAAAGGATCTTACCACGGGAGGTCTAGGTTGGCCAGTTGCAGAGATAACTGCAGGGCAAATTGCAGGCATTTGAGGAACAGTTAGTATGGGTCTAAAGAATGAGTCTTTCACAACTGGTCTTCCCAAGTACTGCTGCATCTATAACAGGAAAGGAAAAACATAAAAACAAGAAATTCACAAACATTTATATATTCATATAGGCAATGACTGAAATTTATACAGCAATATAAGAGGTAAAACAGTGATCTGAAATCCACATACATAGCTCAATAGAAACAGTGTGTTATGATTTGGATAGTAAATATCCCTCAAAGGCCCATGTACAGGCTTGATCCCCAGCCTGTGGTAGCACTGGAAGGTAACAGGACCTTTAGGAGATAGTGCCTGGTAGAAAGAACTTAATCATTGGGGCAATGCCATTGAAATGGGTATTTGGACACTTGATCTCTTCTCTCTCTCTTTTTTTATTTATTTAAGAGGAAAAAAAAGACATATAACAAAGACAAAAAGCAAGAGACAAACGACTAGAGTAAATGCACAACAGTAACATTACAGGTTTACAAAACAGGATGATAGAAACTTGACAATGGTTTCAATATTGCATATCGTTATCTTCAAAATGGTTGTTTACATTAATAGATATAGACATGTAAAATTGATCTAATCATGAGTATTAATTGTTCTTTCTCAATAACAAATACATTCAGCAGTGTGTTTGTTTTAGTTATCTTACATATACATATATACAGATTTATATCTTTTCCTTTTCCCTTCCCTCTTTCCCCCTTTTCCCTTCCCAATTACTTTCGCTCTTTGAGCTGTTTTTTACCCTTGCCTAGTATTTATTATAGATTTTGGATCATATATACTTTTTCCGTTTCTTACACTAGGGAGGCAATACGGTATTTACACATGTGGGTTTGATTTATCTCACTTATGAGTATGGTCTCAAGTCCTGTCCATTTACTTATAAAAGTCTCAATGTAATCTTTCTTAATAGCTGAGTAGTACTCCACTGTATAAAAATACCACATCTTTTTTATCCATCCTCAAGAAGCTAGGATTAGAGATCCCATTCAACCCAGCTATCCCACTTCTGGGCATTTTCCCAGAAGAACTGAAAACATCATACCACAGTGATATCTGTGCACCCATGTTTATAGCAACATAATTTGTAATAGCCAGATCTTGGAAACAACCCAAGTGCCCATCAATCTTCTCTCTCTTTACTTCTCAGTTACAATAAAGTGAGCAGCCTCCTGACCAAGCACTGTTCATCAGGATGGACTGTCTTGACACCAGCCCAAAGGGAACAGAGTCAAGTGACCATGGACTGAAACCTCTGAACCAAAATAAACCTTTCTTCCTTTTAAGTTATTTATCTCAGGCATTTTGCCACAGTGCCAGAAAGCTGACTGAAAATATGTCAGAACATCAAATATATGAATATCTGAAAACCAAAGAGCAGTGAGATATTTTGATAAGAGCACTGAGAAGCAGAAAAAGAGAATGGATTTTATTCTCATTTTCCCTCTACCTTGCTATATAACCTTAGATGCCAAGTCCCTACTCTATAAAATGAGTGGATTCGGTTGGGCGATCTTTAACACCCGCTCCCCCACAGTTGTATTAATATAGTACTATGCTAAGAAATTCTTATTGAGTGTTGACCATATTGGTAGGTTATATTGATACTGAGAAATTTCATAAAAAATCTCAAAGCTATTCATAAAAATATTGCATTCTCTCTTATGCATTTAAGGCACTACTTAATGGAATCAATTTTATATTTAGCTCCAAGAAGAAGAGAAAATTAAAGCAGGGTGGACCTGGAGAGATAAATTCTCCTACAATGACTTATAGATATGTTTGTAGGTATTGCTGCACTTCCCAGGGGTTTGTGGAAATCTGAACCTTCATATAAGCTGTCATTGGGAGGGATACTTTGTTGGCTAAACAAAGGAGACAGATTTATTAAGCATTTACTATGTGAAAGGACTACACCAAGATAAAGCACATGGCAGAAGTTCAATACCAGTTTGTTATAAAAAAAATAATAAAATTAATGGGGATCTAAGTAGTGACCCTAAAACTGGTAGGTCAAAATGGAGACCTTTATAATAAATAGATTGAATGAACATTTGATTCTTAACATCACTAAAAGACAAACATTGTATGCCTGAAAGTTAGGAAAAGATATTTTTGAGAACACTGAGGAAATATAAATTCAAAATAGATATTAGATATTAAAATTATGAATAATCTTCTTAGATAACATAATAGTGGTATGACTATGTTCAGAAATAATTTCTCATCTTTTAAAATATAACCTAGGGCTGGGGATTACTTAGCTCAGTGCACAAGAGCCTGCCTGGCAAGCAAGAGGTGGCGAGTTCCATCCTTCGTACCACAGGAAAAAAAAAATGGATATACCCTAAAGTAAAATGGCTGAGATTATGCTGTTTTGGGTTTGCTTTAACATATTCCAGTGGAGAGGAAGAAGGGATGACATGAAACAAGATGGTCAAAATGCTGATATATTGTAGCTGGGTCTTGGGTTTGCAGAGGTTCATTACACTATTTCCTTTTTTTTTTTTGTTCTGGGAATCAAACTCACAATCTTGCGCTTGCCAAGCAGGTTATGATCATTACACTACTTTTATGAATGTTTTAAATTTTCATAATATAAAGTTTTCAAAGAATAAATGGTGGTACTGAGCCGACAGTGCTATTATCTTTGACAATCAGTATTATCTAACACTTCTTTGAGAATTAGAGAACAAGAATCAAGATTTAATGAAACTCATAAGAGTACTGAATTAAACTGGGAAAAGTGCACCTTATCCCTGACCTCTAAGGTTAGATCTCTGTATATTCATAGTATTGTAACCATTATATAGAACACTTGAGCCTCTGAGACACATGAACTTTATAGAGACCAGATCGCCTATAACAATTTTCTAATTGGTAGATGGTAAACAAAAGTCCAAGATAGTTGATTTTCCTAAGACCAGCATAGCTCTTCACAAAGGTAGGACCTAAAGTCAGTCCTCTCCATGGTATAACACTTCAGTTTATAGCAAATAACACTATAACATTTCTAGTATTTGTTCTCCCTAACTATTCAATTCTTGCTTGATGGTCACTGGTGCTTGTACTTTAGTACTACTAAAGCTTGATCAAGCACAGCAGAGACTCATAGGAAGCACAAAAGATACACGTATCTATACATATCTAGATATCTATACATATATTCCTAAAACTGAGGCCTATGAATATCCACAGAGCCTGTTTGTGGGTTTTTGCCCTTAACTAAATTTAGGTAAGCCATATAGGTTAAAGTCCCCTCTAATGGGATAAAGGTGTAAAGGGCCTTGAGGTCAAGGTTTGATTCTATTTTTTGAGTTGTAGATTATCACTCATTATCTATTACCCAAGGCTTATACTGGTACGATTCCAGAAAACTCTAAAAAACAACTCTGTATCTACCAGTTCAGTCTCTGAAACTGTATTACATTTAGAATCATAGGAGATATAGACTATAATCTGTGAGCATTATTTATAGGGTTTCAGAAATCCTACCAAAAATATGTGCTGCTTCCTGTAACAGGCAATCTTTGGGATTTCTCTATCAGCTATTTAAAATATTAGGGGTATAATGACATTCAAAGCCTACACAATATTTATGAAATAGTGCTTCTATTGAATCTGAAGCGACCAAAATTGTAAAATTCAGTACTAGCATTCTAAACTAAAGCTCATACAACTCTTTTAGCCCTGAATTATGCTTTTGAAATACACACAGCGTAACTCCACACAATTCACACAATTTTTAAATTCTTTGTTACACTTAACCATGAGTAGAAATAACATTTTCAGAGTTCTACTATAAGCAGGAGTGCCAATACCAAAACTCATTTGCTCCCAAATATCTTACTCCTTCTTTTCCAACATTCAGATCTGACATGGCAAAAAAAAAATTATCACCTAATGATACTCTTCTAAAAGTTCTTTTGGAAACTTGTATTAAGTTACCTGGGTTAAGATACTATGTTTCCCATAAGGGTAATAAACAATATAGAACAGAGACCACTATATCTGATTAAATCCACTGGTCTTTAATAAAGATTAGAGAAGGGGAATAAGTGGAAGCTATCCTTGCTGTAAAAAATAGATTAGAATTAAAGAAAAACAGGAAAGTGTAAGGGTGAAGTGGAGGGGACAAGGTCCAAGGTTCTAGGTCGCTATGCTGCACTTTCACAATGGTACTACGAGGGTAGCAGGAGTTTTGAGTATTCACTAGCTATCTTCTACAATGTAGGTGAGATTAAGAAAATAAATGAGGGATCCTACTCTTCAGATATCAAATGCACCCTAAAATCCAGTCACGGAAGCTACTATATCAGCTGCAGTTAATTCTGCCACTAATTATATTACCTGATGACTACCATCTGCTAATTATAGTAGTAGGTAAAGATATGATTGCAACTGGTACTCACATGTGCCTATTCTATTTACAAAACAGGTGAAACACATTGTATATCAAGTATTTAAAAGCCTTACCATTTTATTAAATGAAGATGGCAACTTTCTAAACTGTCAGGTTTCTTACCAGTATCTCAGGACTGGGCGGTGGTGGCGGAAGCTGGACTGGAGGCAAGCTACTCAAGGGAAATCCTTGCTTCACCTTGTTGATTTGTTCATTATACTGTGTCTTATAGAAGAAGAGAAAAAAATATCTTAAAGCATAATCAACTTTAAAGAAACAGTGCAAAGGAATACTTCATGTTGTTTTAAATAACACAACATAGAACAGTGGCACTCAACCTACTGAGATAGACCACTATCCACACATGTAAACATCTGTATGTTTTAGAAGTGTTTGTTGAGCAACAAGAAATAGTGACACATAATTCATAGTTCCTTATGATAAGATTTTGCCAAAAACTCCTGAAAGTATAACACCATATGTTCCACATTTTTGGCACTGAGTCCATCTTACTTTACCACACTATTTAATCAACAACACATAAGAGCTAGAAAAGAAAATTCTATAAAACAAACATTTAGAAAATTTCCCACAGAAGACACATGCTTGGAAAGAAATAAAGATAAGGAACAAGAACAGCTCTTTGGAGACTCACAATTGAATAAATAACAGAAGTCTTAAGCATCACTAAGAATTGAGTAAAAAATGGACTGGGGAGAAATAGTAAAAACCATCAAGGAAGAAGTTGGATAAGTCTGCAGTACTTTGAGACAGCTTTTCATGACAGACTATTGCTTTTTTGCAGGTGGTATTATGAAGTTAGACAACAATTACAATTACATAGTAACATTATATATAAAAAGATTCTAAAGTCAAGTACATAAATAACCAGTGGGTCACCTCTTTCGATTACCTTCAACACGGTCCTGATTCAATTGTACCAATAATTACAAATTACTCTGCATTATTGAATAATTACATAAAAAGTTAAGGCTAAAAACTGATAGAAGACTAATTGATCTTACCTTTTAATTCTGGAAACAATTATTATTCAGATTAGAAACAACGTTTTTGATCATGGTGGAGTTAGCTTTGGAATTCTAGGAAAGCTAGGTGAAGCACAACACTGGAGTTCATCATTTAATGAACAATGGATCTAAACAGTCACATGTGTGAGTCTAGGATGTTAGCCCTATCAACTACCTGAAAGTAATTTCAAATCGGGGGCATAAACTTTGATAACTGAAATGAATAAAACATGTTCTTCCTTAAGTTTGCCTAATTGCTTTTAATGTTAGATGTCTACTTTAATTAAATAGTGCTCATAACATTCAGCTTATTTGCTCTAAATATACTTCAAGACTTACCCTGAGGAATGCAATCTTGTTTCTAACATCTGCCACAATAGCATTCCAACTATCTACTGCAGCCTTTAACTGAAGTGACTCTAGGTTGCTAGCATAGGAAAAGGAAATACAAAATAAGCTCTTTTTATAATATACTTAAGTTTCCAAAATTTTCCATTATGTTTCCTAGTACATATATAAATACAACAATAAAATTACCTCTATCACCAACAATGAACTCAAATTAGGTCAAAGATATATGGCAGAGCTTGTTAATAAAAAAAAATAACAAAATCCAGTAATCCATAAAAATTCTTTTTTCAAGGAAAAAAAATACAATTTAGGCTTCCAGAATACCAAAGTTTTTTCTATCTTGGTATTGATCTTGGTATATATAACAGGAGATAATAGGAATATACATCTCATAGGAATATCTCCAAAGAAAACAGGGAAGCAGAGAAAGCCAAACAGGAAAAATTCCTTAGACATCCAATGCAGGGGTAGTCCCAAAAATGTTGACCTATCTTAGAAGTAGTTCTTGGATTATTTTTACATTAACTCTGACATAAAAAAGCCACAGTTGGCCTATCTGGTTCCCTTGTCACTTATTTAAAGATACTGTCTCTGACAAAGCAAACTAGAGACAAGTACCTCCTTTGTGAGGGCAAATGAGATAAATAGTTCCCTTTGTATAAGACATAAATTACATAACACAGCAGCCTTGTCCATCCACGTCCAACACATAATCAATATATGATTTATGTATTAAAAAAAGGGGACTAAGTTGTGCTATATATAAAATGCATCATGGAATATGTTTAGCCTTGTTGGTATTTGCTAATCTCAGGATCAGCATGCATTAAGGAGGCGAGTAGCATTACCTTGCTGCCATGTGAGTCACCCTAGCAAGCTGACTGAGACATTCTTTTTCAGTTTGCTCTAGATGAAGCAATCCAAAATCTCTACGACACTGTAAGAAATACACCTGTAGATTTTTAAGAGAAGCAAGTTAAAGGTGTCCTTGGAAGGGAACATTTTCCTCCCAAGTATATTTTAAGTTTTATATGTCAAGCATATTTTAAGTTATTTTTCAGTCTATCCCAACAAAACCTGGAATTCCGACCATTAAAAATATATGAAAGCTTTTCAATCAATATAATCATATAATTTTAATTCTCATATTCAGTAGTCACTGGATTAGTAAACATTCTGGAACACTCTTTTTCAAACTTGCACACATTCTGCAGTCATATAAAAATACAAAACAATGGTATCTTTGTCCTAGAGACTCTAATTTAATTGAGAATGGGTATAGCCTGTGCATTAAAATTTTAATACTGGTAGCTTTCAGAAGCTACTAAACTAATATGCAGCAAAGTTTGAGAACACTCTAAAGAAGTCCTAATATCTATTGTTTTCTCTTGATGAAGAGGTCAGAAATTCAGAACACATAGAAAGATACAGTATAGTCCAAATGGGCCTTAGAAACCATCTGATCTAATATTCATTTCTGCCATATCAGGAATCCTTTCCAAATCATTAGTGATGTACAAACAATCATTCATCCTCTTGTGGGGAGCAGCTGAAGCTGGAGATCAATCACACGTGAGAGGCTAAAGCAAGGTCAGCCCTGAGAATATGGAAGTACTGAGGCAAACCACATAAACAAGCTGTTCAAGTTCCCAGAACTGGAGGTGAGCCAGGCAAGTAAGCTGCTAGGCATAGGGGTTGAAATTAACATCAACCTCCTAAGTGTGTAAATAAAGGTGCTGCAGCCTTGGGTGGTTTCTTTTCTCCCATCAGGAGAGAGGGCTCCACCTGACCTCAGCTTTCTGCATTCTGATTCTTGTCATTTCTTCATCTTCCACTGTCCTCCCCCTGGGAATTTTAAGAGTTGTGCTTGACAAGGCAGTCCTGGTATCATTTTCATTACTAATCACTCAATCACTAAAAATTATACCACCAGACAGCATTAAGTGTTAGAAAGCTGTCTACAATTAATAAAGGAAGCAGAAAGATACTTGAACAAAAAAATCAATAAAACACAAAGAATACAAAGTTTTTAAGGTAATGTGGGTGTTTCTTTTGTTAAAGCTAGTACTTCAAAATTATTTCTATGGATTTTAGCCATTGGTTACTGAATTCTGGAATTCAACTATTCTTCTAGAGAACAAAACGTAACAGTGACACAGGTGAAAGAAGTTTATAATGCTTTTAATATCACAGATTCCCCAAAAACATTCATTTTACTTTATATCAAGTTTGCTATCTATAAAAATAAATTACACACAAATATACATCATACTTCTTTTGGGAAACCCTACCTGTGTGGTGCTCTAAACTAACTTAGATGAAGTCAGGTTACTTTCTAAAGGTCTGAAAACTAAGTTTGTTTTTCACATTGGGTTATATGATGAATATATATTGGGGGAAGACCTAATATAGAAAATAGCAGAGAAAGGATATTATACCAGCAATGAAAGTTTGGCTTAGTGACCTTGCTTTACGAGAATTTTTTCAAGGTGTCTACATCTGTTTGACATACTGCAGCAACCAACTGGAGTCATTGAAGAAAAACAACATAAGGTCACAAACACTGAAATTTATACATTATATGCTAATTAATAAAAAAAGAAGCGCAAGAGTCTGAGGTATGTTTTCTTGGTTTGTTTTGAGATGTTTAATTTTTGTTAAAAACCAGGGTTTTTTTCTCCCAATTCTTTAGTATGCTACTAATACAAAACTAAAACTTCCTTCCTTAACCTCAACCCCAACTTATTTTTATACCTCAGCTGTTATGGCTCTGCTGGTTTCTGCATTTAGCTTGTTTAAGTAGGTTTTAATTGTGCTTTCCAGATTATGCTTCTCCATTTCCCACTGAGATCTGAAATACATGATCATTAAAGAGAAAGTAATATTGTAACAGGGCAATGTTTTTCATCTTATTATGAAGAAGTAGATACTTACCAGATACCAAAATGGCTGGTTACTTGATCTGAACTTTGTAGCTTCCAGAAAATACATTTGTTGTTCATAAGCTACCTAGTCCATGTTATTTCGTTACAGCAGCTCAAACTAAGACAGCAAGTTACTTCCCTATCCCTTAGTTTCATCACGTGTAAAAGTGCAGAATGTTGTATTATCCTTAAAAAGCATTGTGAAAATTCATCAGGACAATATAAAACTCTTTTCCTTGATACCTAAGTACTAAATGAATGCTAGCTATTATCTTTTAAAATAGATTTTACATAAAGTTTTTGTAAGCCTTTTTGCATCCCAACAATAGCAACCACATAAGTCAAATGTTAAAATATTTTTTATTGGTTATGTCAGTGTTCCCATTTTAAATCTCAGAATAAGAGCAAAATTCTACAGCTTGAGAGGGAAAGAGAGAGTGACAATGGCTAAGGACAAGGTTTATGCAGGAAATACTGGAAAGTGATACTGATTAACCAGAGAGGTTTTTTTCTCTTCATATCCTTTCTCAGCTTCCTACACTTGAATCCCAGAATTCTCTAGCATACAAGCCAAATTCTGTCTTTAATGACAACAAATTGAAAATACATTATAATAAAGAATGTCATTAAAATCATCTTCAATGTTTTATTAGAAATAGCCAGATGTTTGAGGAACTAATACTGACAAGAAGTTTGACAATAATATATTACAAATACTAGTCAAGCTGAAGTCTAAGGAGGAAAAAAATCATAAAATACCTCAAGAGATATATTAACATAAGAGGAATTATTATGCCATTAAATATTGTGAAAAATTTGCATAAAAGAAATAAATTGGACTTCATCAAAAACATTTGTGCTTTAAAAGACATCATCGAGAAAATGAAAACACAACCCACATATAATATAATGGAAGGCTATAAAAGGAAAAGAATATAAAAGGAAAGCATTTAGAAACGAGGTATAAATTAATGTTCATAACAGCTTTACTCATGATAGACAAAAAAGCATGAAAAAGGTTAAATGTCCATCAAACTGATAAAAAGATGAAATGTGTTTCATGAAATAACAGAATACTACTTGTCCGTAAAAAAGAATGAGTGCTAATAAACGTGAGAACATACAGGGTAAAAATATGTTGTAAAAATAAGTAGTGCTGATGGAGGCATACCTGTATAGATACACAATGAAGTATACACTTCAATAAGGTGAATTTTCTACTACCTGAGTTAGAGCTCAAGAAAATTGTTTAAAAAACTTACCCACACAAACAATAGGTAAATCAGAATAAAACCCAGTTTCAGAAAGTAGTCACACCTAGTAGTACTGATTGGGATAAAGAAGTAAGAACTCTCAAGTTCTAGTCCCCGGCAGCAGTCTGTTGTGAGACTGTAACTCTGCTGTTTTAATTTCTGAGCAATTTTCAGGGCCAGAACTAAGGTGATCGTACCTCTCAATCTGCTGGGGACACTTTCGGTTATATCTACTACTCCAATGTAATTATTTTTACTGCTCAATAGTGTGTTCAAAAGTGCCTGATTAGGATAATAAATTGTATGGCTTCCTTGACCAGTGAAATACAAACTCCACACCCCCTCCCCCCAATAAAGAAGCTAACTTTGTACCTTTTCATGGAAAGTTGTTCTTTAAGGTTCTTAATTTCATTGTCTTTTGCATGAACTTGACGCTGTAATCTAAGGAAATGAGAAAATTGGTCATAGCATGTTAGAAATCATTTCCAATTAACACAGCTAGAACAGTTCTATCTGTATTTGAGAATCGGATCAACTATCTTTAATTTGGATAACAAATATGAGACTGAAAAGAGAAACTTGATTCCCATATTTGTTCTTTTTGAAATTTACCTATTTCTCATGTCTGATTTACTGACTACCCAAAGAAATTCCAATTCAGTAAGTTAAAAAGCCAAAGAGAAATGTTATCTTATCATGTGTCCCAGCATATTAACTTGAAAAAATGACTTCAGTTTTTTCTACTTTAGTTTATCTGCTAGAAAATAGAGACGGTATCTTCTGAGTTTCTAAGATTGTTGTGGAACTGAGAATGTTAATGTCCATAAAGAGATACTATATGTCAAGTCATGCAAAGTATCAAAGGTTGGAGGTCTGAAAGAAAACTAGACCTTAAATACAAAAGTGATGCTGTGTGTAAATAATATTAATTAAAATATAAACTAAAACAATTTTTTTTTCTGGTACCAGGGCCTCACACATGGTAGCAAGTGTTCTACCACAATATGAAGACATTAATAATAAAATTATATTTCTCATCAAGTCTGATAAGTTCAGACTGTTGGACAGATAGGAGATGTTTTAGTTAATACAGAACTATTAAGTGAAAAATTCTAGAAATAAACAATGCATAAGCTTTATATTATACACCATTCTGAGTAGCATGATGAAATCTTGTTCTTTCTTGCTCTGTCTGGTATGGGACATGGGCAAATCATTCCTTTTTCTACAGTATCCACACTCATTAGTTACTTCACAGCTAACTAGGTTATCTGATCAACTGCTCTTGTACCCTAATACCTGTTTTCAAGTAACCCTTATTTTACCTAATAGTGACTCCACAATATAAGAGTAGTCATACTAGAGTTATATTGAAGTGTAAAAATCAGTTGTTCTATTTTATTGTTATTAATATCTTACTGTTCCTCATTTATAAATTGAATTTTATCACGTATATATGTATAACAAAAATCAGTACATATAGGGTTCAGTATTGAGGGTCTTGGGATATATCCTTGGGTAAGGAGGACTACTATATTTCTTCTTACTTTCAAGATTTTTCTTTGTCTTTAATTTTCAGAAATCTAATTATAATGTGTATTGGCAAGACATTCTTTAGTTTTTACCAGTTAGGGTTCAACTAATCTCTTAAATTTGTAAATTTATATATTTTTTCAAACCTGTACAATTTTTAGTCATTCTTTTGAACACTCATTTTCAGTGTATATCTTTTCTTTTCACTTTCCTCCTAGAATTCTAACAACTTTAGCTCTTTTGTCATTGCCCCATAGGTCCTTAAGATTCTGTCTTTTCAAGGTCTTTGCCTCCAACCTGTTATCTCTTTGATCTCTAGACTGAGTAAATTCTATACATCTGTCCCTAAGTTTACTGATTTAATCCTGTCACCTCTATATCCAACAGTTTTTTAAATTTTAAGTATTGTATTTTCTAGTTTTATAACTTTTGTTCTTTATTACAATTCACTATTTTAACCTAAGATTTTATAGATTTTCATTTTCTCAAATAAATTCCATTTTATTGAAGCATTTTGATGATGTTGCAATACAATCTTTGTCAAATAATTCATTTCAGGTAAAATCTGAATCATTTAATGTTAGTTGTTGGTCTTCATATTTTCTTGGTTCTTGGTATGATGAGTATTTTTTACTGTAGTCTACATAGTTTGGATGACTCTGGGTTCTATTTAATTTTCCTATTTTAAACTGACAATCCTGCTGTGGTATAATGTAAAGGTCCAGTGGGTATGTATGCTCAACTTTACACTGGGCTCTATCAACAACATCCCAGCAAAAATGAGCTCTGAATCATAATGCAGGGAGTTGAAAAGTGTGGAAGTTGCAATGAAAATGTGGCAATAACTCACAATGCCTTCTGCTTACAAGTGGAATATAGGATCAACTCCTGCTAGGCTCTGCTGACACCAGAAAAAAACAAAGCAAAGGACTGCTTCTTTGTTCTTGTTAATTCAGAGTGGAGGCAGAAGCTCCACTGTTTTGCTCCTCTGGCAACAGCTAGGGAAAGGGGAAAATGGAAAGCCAGGGCAAAGATTTAGCTCTCCATGAGGGGCAGATAGTAGGCATGAAGTCTAGTACTGATTAGTTCTGCCTGGCACTGACTTGTTAAGTCTCGATGCTGGGGAGAAGTAGAAGCTCAGTTGCTAGCAGGACCATGCTAGCATAGGAATTATAGGAATTACCAACTGCTGCCTGGTGGGGATGGGAAGATCAGCTGCCTGGGTTCAAGACTCTAAACCAAAATAGTAACAGTAGTAATAACAATAACAACAACAACAACAACAACGACGACAACTGTATCAGCTGCCTTCTTGGTCCTGCTGCAAATATGTCACCAGGGGAATAAAATTATTGCCTATTTCTGTCAGGTGTGTGAATCAGAGCATACTACTTCCTAGAGATGGTATAGGGCCCACTGGTGTTTGGCTAGAGTAGGGTAGGTACTGTCAAAAAGGTTTTCTGTTGTTATGCTTTCCTTTTCTTGATCCTTTGGTTAGAGGGGACATCTTGGATTATTTTTCCCCTGCGCTTACTTGCAGTCCCAGTTTAGAGGCTCCTTCAGGACCCTGTTTGGGATATGTATGTGAGGCAATAAAGAAACCTACTGCCATTTCATTCTTCACATTCCAGTGTTTTTAGACATCATGTTTTCTTCTTGCCCAAACTCACTGATAAAAATCAATACTGAGCCCTTGATGTGGCACTACATGTCAAGACTGGTGGGCCATTCCTCTACCTTTTGCAGTGTTCCTGTGTTTATTTGTTATATCACGTCTAGGGTGTTAAAGTTGTAAGAATAAGGAGCTATGAGGAATGGGGCTACTACATCTTGGTGAACCCATTAGTCTCTTTGCTATATGTAATTTTAATTCTCACATTAACCTATTATTATAGCCGGGATCCAAAATGTCACTCAAAAGGCTGACGATGTTAAAGGCTTCATAAATGTTTTGTGACTGCTCACTACTGAATGCTGCTGTGTGAAGATGTATATAACCCTTAACATAGTCTGTCTGAGGCCTTAAGCACATCACAGTACATAAGTCAGCTCTCTGGGTTGAGGAGGGACATCTTCAGATGGCAAAGGAGAAAGGCAGCTCATTCGCCATAACAGAATTTACTTTTCTGATCTCTAATGCTATATGACATATTTCTGGATTGATCAACACCTACCAGGCTATAAGAAAAAATTCTGAATCCTCAAATACAGATCAGTGAAATAAGTAGCTGCAGTCACCTTAGTTTGCTTATTTTCTTACGTCTTCATTTCCTTTTGACCTTAAGGGATCTCTCTAACTGCAGCAGGAGCAAGTCTGAAGGTGTCTGCAAATGAACTACATTGCCAAGACTATGGCATATAGTTTTTTGTAAAAATCTTTTCATGTTTGAGATATATGAGAGAAAATTTAAGGTATAAATGGCTTCCAAGTATTTGTCCAATTTCATATGCTATATCTTGAACTCTAACCTACAACATTCTCTAGTTTTTGCCTATTCTTTCTATTAATATTTTAGAAATGGCAGTGGATTTTAAATGAAATTTCATGGATATACGACAGAACTGTTTATTAACATGTGTTACGAAACTATGCTCTATTTCAAATCATTCCTGTTTTGAGGAGGTGATTATCATAAAAGGAATAAAGCAGGTCACTCATTTTTCCCTGTGAAGTTAGTCAGAATTTTTGGTTTTTGGCATTTAATACTGGAAGTGGTAAGACAGAATGAAATCAGTGGAGACAGAATCTCCCAGAACTGATTTGCTTTCTACCTCTCAGGGTTAGAACATGAATACTGGCTGGCTGACCAATATAAAAAAAGCACTTAACTAATACCATGGGTGTCTTTGAGAAATGTACTTACATGCTATGAAAAAACAGATAAACATTGATTCTACTTTTACAAATTAGAGTCATGACCTAAAAGTTAATTATCCTTTTCATGTAATTCTATTACCTTCACACTTGTTCGGGCAATAAGTGAAAAGCCTGATATATACAGACAGTGAGCAGCTGCATACTTCTCAATGCACGAGGCAAAGCAAAAATAATGATTTTCAAGTAAGTGAAATGCTCTGGAGTTTCTACTGTGCAGCTGCACTGTCACCTAGTGGCTACACAGGGTTTATCTTTTATACATAATAAGGCAAATCCAGAATTGCCAGTTTTTCAAAAATGTTGTACTCACTTGGAAACTTTATTGATTCCAAAAGCCACTTGCTGGTTAAGAGATGCTATTATTTTTTCTTTCTTTTTAATTTGCATTTGATTTTCTTGCCACCGAAATGTCACTGTTTTCAACTGCTTTTTGAAATCCTGATCAACGTAAAATATTTCACAGTTATTTCAAGTCAGGAAACTAAAATAAACCCCCAACAAACTGGGTTGCTTTAAAAGTGAAAATGTTAAATTTAATATTTGAATATTTGAAATATTTTAATATTTGAAATGCTTCTTACTTCCATAACATCTAACAGCAAAAGTACTTACCTCACACTGATAGTGCAGTTTATAAAGCTGCTGTTGATGAGCAAGCCTCTCCTTTTCAGTTTCTTGATAGTCTGCTGTTACCTGACCAGTTGAGCCCTATTAAGCAAATAAAACTTGCGTGTCTCATTTTTCTCTTAAAAACACTTATAGTTATTGTAGAGGATTTAAAGCTAACTCCTACTAATGCTATTAATACTACATCCTAATTAGATAAGCCCACTTCCCCCAATTGCAGCACTCACTAAGCAACATCATAAGTACTTTGTTCCTGGTCCTAAGATTGGGTAACACTACTTGCATTCTTCCTCTTTTTAAATATGTTCTTTGTAATGCTTTTATTACAAGAACCATATGAGACAGTATTCATTATTCCCATCTGAAAATGAAAAAAATGAGTAAGTATTTTGCCCAAGGTTACACAGATAGTAAGTAACTCAAGCAGTCTCAACTGCCTATGTACTTGATCACTGCACTATACATTTGACTTTGCTGCTCAACTCTTCCAGTACATTGTAAACAACCGAAAATAGGCACCATGTCTTAGCATAGCTCTTGATACCAGGTAGGTACTAAATGTTTTTAAAGTAAATATTTTTTGAAATTATCTGTGACATTTTAATTCTAATTTTGATAATAATAATCAGTGGTCATCGTTTCAGTCAAAATGTACATATCCTACAATTACATGAATGCTGTACTGTCAACCATGGGCACATTTGTACTAGCTACTCTCTAGACAGTGAACATTTCTACATAATATATACCATTATATTTAAATCCAAAGCAGGTTATCACTGAATTCTCATGATTCAGTTAAACGAGTTTTAATTCTTTCACTTGCTTTATTTAATTAAATGCTGTCAAAAATTTAAATATTATTCATATGCCTTTTTACTTATAGGTACATGATTTGAAGCAATGACTACCAGAAAAAGTCAGAAAAAATTGTCATATATTAATATTTCATAGACATTTCAAAGTAACCAGATTTAATAAAAATAACAGTAACTATTTTACGAAACTATTTTTCTCATGACATTTTATCAGTAGGATATGATTTTGTCATGTTTCGTTCTTGGTTTTTGTTGTGGTGCTCAAAAACCTTTTGCAAAGAATGCATTTGCAATCATTTTTGCCCAGTAGTTAAAACCAGAAAAGGGTGTGAAACCTAATGTGAAAAGTGTATAGTCTCTAGGGCTCTTTTTTATCCCTTAACAATCCTTCCTGTTTTTTCTTTCTACCAACAGCATAAATCACTGACTTTTCAAAAAGTTGTATGTTAAGCCTCTGAGAAAAACAAGGTAGCAACTGTTTCTGAAGAGAAGAGGCAGGTGTGTGTGCTCTTCAGTCATGCTTACCTGCTCTATCATGTCCAGAATATGCAATTCATCAAGGCTATAGAACTTGTCTTCAGTTGCAGAATCTTCCTGAACATCACTTGCATCATCCTTCATAAATCTGCCCACTGGGTATGGATTTGCTTGTTCTTCCTTCAACTGCTCTTCTTTTTCTCTCATATATGAACTACAGTGGTGACATGATTGATGTGATTTTTTTTGTACAGTGCTTTTCATTTAAATTACTGCTTTACAAAGCAGTATTATATTGGTCTCATAAGATGCTCAGCATTAGAAGGGTCCATGGTTAAAGAAATTTTGGACAGTTTTCATATTGTGCCTTTGTCTTGAGCTTCACAATGAATATTAGCAAATTTCAGACAGCACTTGATTGAGCTACCTATTTAACTATCCATCCCAGTGCTTTCAAGAATTGAGACCAGAGTTCACTTTTCAAATTAAAACTACTAACATCAGTTACTTTGGGAAAAAATATTTTGAGAAATACTGCTAAGCATCTTTACCTCATTATTTACACACACATATTCTTGGTGGGTAAGTTTAATCAGAATTAGTGCATTGGCCTAACATAAATTTAAATAGTCTTGCACATAGCAACATAAAGTACATTGTAAAATGAAGGCTTCTTTTGTAACAAGACCTAAAGAAACTATAGTGACAACATAGATTTCACTAACTAGATGCCACTAAGAATACTATACATAAAATGGCAATCAAACAATTTTTATACTTATGTATAAAATTTAAAAGCATGCTAACACCATTTTAGTTGGCCTATAATATAGTAACTATAAATTTCTTTTCTAATCTCACTGAATGGTAACAAGAAACTATTTTTATATACAGTATAATATAAATAACTTGATTTTACTAGAGGAAACTCTAGGATACACTTACTTCTTAGGACACTGCCATCTAAAACACTGATACCTGATGTCTTCGTAGAACACTATAAATAGTCATGAAGTGTCATTCAGATATTCAGATCTAAGCAATTTGTAAAGTTCAATGAAATCAACTCTGTGTAGATCACTGTTTCTCAGACTCAATTACTTTTCCAAATTACCTAGGCAGCTTTAACAAAAGTAAACATTTCCAGGCATCCTTATACAAATGTAAAAGCACAGATGAATTTGTACTTTTGAAAAGTTACCCCAAATTATTCTTAAATTCTTAAGTACAATAATAGCAATTGGGATAATATATGAAAATATTTATATTTCAAGAGATGTAAAATGAAGAATGAAAAGATAAAATTACAATGAAAAGTCTGGAGCTGAAAATAGTTAAAGAACAAAATACCAGAGAAAAATAAAACAAATACGCTATGCAGTGATAATTATTAAATTGGAATGATAAGCATATATGCTACTGTACACATGCTATTGTCTTTAATTGTACATGTACTTGAAAATTCTCATTTAAAAACAAAGCTTACTGGCTGATTTGATCATCTTTCAAATTTGGAGTATAATGTAAGAAAAATGATCAAAACAATGAATGACGCTGTTTTAGTATTACTATTTTATGGCATGTAGATATAGTCTGATGGGAGAAAAACTACTGCTCCTATGACTCAAACTTTTGCCAAGGAAAGTGAAAACACATTTTGATTGATGAACTATTTTATGTATTATCTACCACAAATGGCAGCTTTAAAGTTAATAAAACATGTTCCTGCTGTCATTTTAAAGACAGCCTAATTTATGTTCTTAGAATTCTTTAAAGTTACCGACACTCAGTTACTAACTTTTGATGAGAATGATACCTTCACTAGATGGTATCACTGTTTTCACTGTTTAAAATGCTGTCATCAGTCATATGGCTGGACAATATATCTCATAGTGATCTTTTGACAGTAAAACGTTTCTATTAAGAAATGAGATTTAAAAAATCTAACCCCTTTAGTAAAAGGAGTTACTAGGAAATAACATTGAATTATACTTTGAAGTTAAGTTTCTGTCTAGATTTGGCTCACATATGTAGAGTATAAAAGAAATTGACTTAGTCCTTAAAGGAAGCATTGAGCATTAGATAACTTGAATACTGCATAGGCAAAAAAAACAGTAAGAGACTATTCTTTCACAACAAATAGTTTAAGTTTTGCATTGCTCTATAAAATTGCAGCAACTTAATAAGACAAAGAACTATCTTTTCTTAGTGAGAACACTTCCCAAAGGAAGACTATGTTATTGAAAAGCATATGTTAAAAATACTTAAAAAAACTTAACAATTAAACTAATACTTACACTTTTTCTTCTTTTGAGTCCTTACTCTGAAAAATAGCATCAAGAATTAATAATCTATGTTAATTACATCAATATAGCATACTGGTATGTCTGTATTTATAGGTCAGTGTTTCTAAAACATTTTTATCACAACCAAATAAATAAATATCTTTCATAAGTCTATTTACTTACTTATCTTTAATTATGAGCAGAAAACCAAAATAAGGATTTCATGAAATATCTGTATTGTGTATGATGAAGTGTGGCTGCGATATTTTTATTCCCATTTATTATATCACCTTTTTAAAAATGGAATTTGTGAACTACTAAGTTAACTTTATAATCTACTACTAAGCCATGACATGTAACTTGAAAATCATTGATTTGAGACAAGGTGGATATTGGGTTAAGTTTGTATGTACTGCTAAGATTTGGGACAGAGTATATATAATTTCCACTTATTCCTACACTAACTAGAAAAATGTTTAGAAACTCATATGAAGAAAAATTGGACTGAAATATTAAGAACCTTGCATTTTAAAAACAAAGTATTAAGGAGATCATAATTGGAAGGAAGTCTTTAAAAATCCTAAATTTTATGTTCATTAAAGTAAAACTACAGAAGCAACATATGAAATAAAGGTAGTAGCAATGACAAAACACATTAAATTAATAATACATTAATTTTTACCACTTCTTGGTTACAAGAAACTTCAGGGTCTCTTCCCCAGGAACAAGTTGCTATAAACACAAACTTAATGTTTTTTCTAGATTTTTATGTTTCAGGTCAGTGACATGTTCAACGCTCAGGACCAATTTGATTTGATGATTTAAAACTACCAACTCCTACACTGGTTCCAGTGCACATGAATACCTGAGTTGAAAAGACCTTTGGGTGCTTATAATGAACATATCTTATAGATATGATTATTTCTCAAACTCCGTATTAGCTCTTCCCATGCTAACTTCATGCCAATCTATAGCAACCTCTCTGAAAAGCATCTTTGCAACTTCTTCCTTGTTGAGGTGGCACCCAAATCAAAGGTCTGGATTTGTTTCCTGTTGTTTCTCTTCTCTTTTCTTCTTTTCTTTTCTTTTTTCTTTCTCCCTAAGTTTCATCACAAGAACCTCCTATTCTTTTGCCCATACTAACCCTGGGTGTGAAACAGAAGGATCCAACTAACCCCCATTTAGGTTTGGACATATTAGAAGCTAAATAAATACTAAATATCTCACAGAAGAAAGGGAACATCTAGAGTAGATATACAGTTTCTATATATATGATTTAAAACCTATTTGTACTAACCCTTCTATTTCTAAATAAATTTTACTTTTTCTTTATATTCTTCCAGATTCCCGATAGGTATTTTTTAGGATTATTGTTAGGTAGATATGTTGCAAAAAACAATTAACTGAGGACACAATGGAAAAAATCTTAGAATGATGAAGAAAAAAAAAGTTCCTAGATACTTTAATATTAGTAGGTATGGATTTTTCGTGGTGTTTACATGGAGTTTTAGTCGTGTTGTTCTCTGTTTAATCTCAATTTGATAGTTCTATTTAATTAAGACTGAGAGTTTAGACATCACCATACTTTAATCTTCTGGACGTAAGGAAGAAACACACTTTATGTCTTTGGGACTTACCTTTGTAATTTGAAAGCCATGAATTTACTTGGCAAACTATACTATTCAGACCTGGAACTTACCAATAGTTTGGTAAAAATAAAACAAATCACTAATTCTGATCAACTACATCATGTTTTTATCAGACAAGAACTGTTTAAAAGAAAAAATTCTGTCTTTAAATACAAAATGTAATTTTCAAATTTTTTTATTTAAGAGAAAAAAGACACAGAAAAGAAAAACAAAAAGCAAAAGAGACAATAACAACAACAAACCCAATACAGTAACAGTATAGGTTTACAAAACAAGATGATAGGAATTTGACAATGGTTGTAATATTGTGCATCGTTACCTTTAAAAGGGTTGCTTAGATTAACAGATATAGACATATAAAACTGATCTAATCATATGAGTATTAACTGTTCTTTTCCAATAACTAATACATTTAGTAGTATAGTCATTTTAGCTATCTTATGTATATATATATATATATATACAAATTTATGGCTCTTTCCTTTTCCCTTCCTTCTTTTCCCCTTTCCCCTATCCCAATTACTTTTCCTCTATGAGCAGTTACTTATCCTTACACAGTATGTATTGTAGATTTTGGATCATATATACTTTTCAGTTTCTTACACTAGGGAGACAACATGGTATTTACACATATGAGTTTGATTTATTTCACTTATGAGTATGGTCTCAAGTTGCATTCATTTACCTAAAAGTCTCAATGCAATCTTTCTTTATAGCTAAATAGTACTCCATTGCATAAAAATTTTTTTATTCAAATAAATTTTGACTGAAATAAGTTATAATAAATGATGATTAGAAAAAAAAATTGGTTTTACCAGACATAAATTATCTTTGTTTTGTTTTGATCTCAGTAAGTATTTTGCAAATTCAATTTTATTGTTTCATTAATGGTTAACATTTGTATACTCTTCCAAATGACTAATAACATGGTCACATCAGATTATAGGTGGGAAAACTACAAGCACTTAAGTTTATAATAAAAGATATCTTAATTTCACATAATCTTGATTTACTTATGAGATAACATTTAAATATGTTTGACTAAAAATTTAACATTTTTTTCCTACACAAAGTTTGCACAGTATAACGATTAGCCAAAGGCTTGATTAAAAAAATAGTTCACTGTCCCTTGTATTTCTTCAAGCAACCAGGAGACTTTTTGATAAAAGTATGCTCTCGATAATGACTTGATCATTTTGCAACTGACAAATACTAAGGATTAATTGATGAAAGAAGCGTGTATTTGCACCATTTTTTGGTACATTAGTATATTGCTGGAAGACTTTCAGACATGAAGAAAATCAATATTTCTTAAGGTTTTAAAAAATGTTTCTGAACATAGGAGAGATGTGACAAAAAATCTGTTATTAAAGCAATGAATAGGTATTTAAAAAATTACAAGGTACACAAAAATTAATGAAATTTCTAAGTGACTAATTCAGTCTATTTATTTGTATATTCAAATGTACAAATTAGGAATTACAGACCTGCACATTTAATGTTTTTTTTCTTTTTTTGCGGCACCGGGGATTGAACTCACAATCTCTTGCCTGCCTGATAGGCGCATAAGCCGCTGAGCCAAACTCCTGGCTCTGGTTTTCTGAGGCAGGGTCGCACTGTGTAGCTCAGGCTGGCCTTGAGCTCGCAAGACCTGCACATTTAAACCACTCAAGATATATAGACAGCAGGGCATGGTGGCACCTGCACGTAATCCCAGTACTTGGGAGGCTGAAGCAGGAGGATTGTTGCAAATTTGAGACCAGTCTGGGCTACAAAGTGGGCTCAAGGCCAGCCAGAAATGCATAGTCAGACCTTGTTTCAAAAAGACAAAAAGAAAAAAAAAAATACATATATATATATATGTATATATATGCACAGACTACAATCATATATTCAATTAAGCTATTCAATCTTTTGTACTTTGTATCTTTCTAGAGAAATTTAATTCTAGAAATGAGTAGATAATTACACTCAAGTGTTTATAATCAGATATCCTTCTATTATAATATTTATATAAGCTCTTACCTTGTTACTCTTCATTTTTTTCTTTTTCTTTGGCTTACTTTTTGCCTAGTAGATAAGAAAGAAATCATTTATTAATATGCAATTCAAGCTATATAAAGGGTGGTTTGCAAAATGTTTCTTCTATCTACTAATATCTTTTCTCTTCTGGAACTATAGATCATATTTCTAGGCTTTATAAAAAATTAATATTTATTTTTATCTTAGTTTTCTGCCTTTGAAAAATCAGACATATAAAAAGAATTAGCAATACTGTCAATAAGTAGGCTAAGGAAAAATGATGAAGGGTGTTTACTTACACACATGTACGTGAGTAACAAAGGAGGTAGGAAATTTTGAAAGAATGACATTTTCATGTCCATGAAAGATCAAGCCTAAGAGGAAATGAGTGACTTTATAGTAACTGTTGCCACTTATGTGTAAGAAATGTGGAGATTCTATCCTGAATGATTAAATTGTACCTCTATGGAAGTGGCACTGAAATGTCCCAGTTTTCTCTTTTTCTCTCCTCTATTCTTTATTGTACTTTCTACTGCCCTCGCACATCTACTTCCATTATGATGAAGAAATAGTTTCAGAAACTGAGCATAGTGCCTGGTTCATAGTAAGTGTTCAATATATGTTGGCGAGAGAAATGGTTGGGGCAGGAAAGACTATGAAGAAAATAGTGAAGAACTATTCCAATTCAAATTCTGGGGGAAATCTACAATAAGAAGTATTTAAAATCATCTGAGATGCTTTAATGCAGTATATTCATAACTAAAGGCCAACAATAAGTTATTCAAATTCAAATATTAATGAAAGCTTATACTTCTTGGAGATCTTTAATAGATTCTGTTGAAGATTCACTGGGTATGGAGGCTCCATCTTTATTCATTTCTGCTAACTGTAACTCAGAGTCTGATTTCACATTTATATTGTATTCCATAAGTGGTGGACTTAGGTCTTCTTCCTCATTCTGTAACTCTTCTATTTCAATACCTAAACATTAAAGACACAACACTCAAAATCTGGATGCAAGAAATTTCAGACTGCTACCATAATTATAAAAATGTTTGCATATATATCTCTATATATATCATTTTTTTTTTTCAATTTGCAGATGAAAATGCAGTGGCTATTTATCAATGGCCAAATAATGGGTAAATATACTATCCTGGAACCAATCAACATGAACCAAAATACTGTTGGTATTAGATACTCTAGAATTTAGATAGATTCCAAATACTAAGTTTTTGAGTCTTGACACTAACCATGTAACTAGTATTATTTTAGGATACAAATTTGAAACAAAGATCAGGAAAAGCCACATTAACTTTCTTTCTTTTTTGCTTAAGAAAACCACCAGCCCTCAATTATGACTTCTTGGACACTGTATTCTTTGAGAATGCCCTGGAGACTCAGTTTCAAAATTTCATTATGGATGGTCCAACATTTAACTCCAAACAAACTCATGGTGCTGTTTCCTTAAGAGTAATTTTAATTGTGGATTGTAAATTACCTTTTAAAAAGCACATCAATGGAAATCAAAAAGCTGTATTTGGTGGTATACACCAGTAGTACCAGCTACTAGGAAGGCTGAGACATGGAGAATCTCTCAAGTTCAGGAGTTGAAGGTCAGCCTGGGCAGCACAGTGAGACCCTATCTCTCTCTCTGTCTTTTTTTTTTTATTTAAGAGAAAAAAAGACACAGAAAAGAAAGACCAAAAGCAAAAGAGACAAACAAACAACAACCGCAAATCCAAAACAGTAACATTATAGGTTTACAAAACAAGATGATAGGAACTTGACAATGACTGCATTGTTATCTTCAACACGGTTGTTTACATTAACAGATATAGACATGTAAAATTGATCTAATCATATGAGTATTAACCGTTCTTTCTCAATAACTAATATACTCAGCAGTATAGTCATTTCAGCTATCTTACATATACATATATACAGATTTATGTCTTTTTCCTTTTCCCTTCCTTCTTTCCTCTTTTTCCCTTTCCCAGTTACTTTTGTTCTTTGAGCAGTCTCTTACCCTTACACAGTTTCTTACCCTTACACAGTATTTATTTATTGTAGATTTTGGATCATATATACTGTTTCAGTTTCTTACACAAGGGAGAAAATACGGTATTTACATATGTGAGTTTCATTTATTTATTTCACTTATGAGTATGGGTGAGACACTATCTCAATCAATCAATCAATCATTGGAAATTAAAAAAAAAAAAGCAACTCACATTTAGCAAAAATGTATAGCTATAAACAACAGACTGCTAGCCAGATAAGGCTTTCTATGCTAAATAGGACACATGAACAGGTAAAGAAAGCAGGTAGGCATTTTTACCTGCTAAAGTGGCCTATTAGTAAAAAGTTAGATCATTATCCATATGTAAACCTGGGTCATGTATGTACTAAATACTATGGTACTCTATTGATATCGTAAGTAGACTCTAGATACTAGACACTCTAGCACTCAGACAGAATCTAAACAGTATGAAGTTTTTAAGTTTTGACATTGACCCTATTAACTCTGTAACTATTATTATCTTGAGATATAAATCTGAAACATAAAGAAAAGAAAGAGCTAAATGACCCAGGCAAAGTAGGCTTATATAGATTCGCACCGGTAGTAATTTGACCACAATTTTCCAAGCTTTTAAAAAACAGGTATAATTTATTATACTTTTATCTGACCAAGTATAAATCTCAATCAATATCCCTTAGTTATCCCAAGTTACAAAATGACTTAAGCATTTTGTTTTTAAATGTACTTACGTTGACTGCCTGTTATTGATTGTAGAGCAATTCCTATGGTATACAAAGAAAAATTTTAGATATACATACAGTTACAAATTCAACCAATAAATGTCTGATTTGATTTACAAAAAAACATATTTTTACACAGCATCAATTTATCTTATATTTAACCGTAAACATAACAAATTTAGCTCATCAGTACAGTTTAGATAAGGTGCAATTTTCAATTATAACATAAAGACTACAAGCTGTTGTAGCTTGTGTCTAGATGTTCCGCCAAAGCCTCATGAAGTCATGGGGAATGCTTTTCAGAGGTGGCTGGATTTAGAGTGCATAGTACTGGAAGCAAGGGTGTATGATTACTAAATCAGTCCACTGACTGGTTTGGCACTCACCCTAAGCCGTGTAGCCTAGACAGAGTATAAAAGGGCAAAAAGAAGCTGCTATTGTGGCTTGGGGCTTGTTAACTACCTTGCTGCCCTCTGCCTGCCATGAGCTGTTTCTCCTCTGTGATGCCCCCCTGCCATGTCACCTGGCCTTGGAGTTGCCCAACTATGAAGTAAAACCTCTACAAACTGTGAGCCAAAATAAACCTTGCCTCCTTTAACTTTGGGCTTTGGGTAGTTTTATTTCAGCAGTGAGAAAAATAACTAATACACAAAACCATGGTAAAAGAAAGTAGACAAAAGTTTAATAGCTCAAGACAGGCATGGTGACTCACGCCGATAATTTCAGCACTGGCTGAGGCATGAGAACACCTGGGAAATTTAGTGAGAACCTGTTAAAAATAAATAAATAAATAAATAAAGTAAAATGATTCCAGATGTATATCAGTGGTACAGTACCCCTTGGCTCAATTCCTACTAATGAAAAAGTTTCAATAGTTCATAATAAAGCCCAGAACATAAGCACATTCAACCAAGCAGTGAATTCTTATTAATCTAAATCCATGAAGACGTAACAGTCTATGATGGAGCACATTTCCTTGCCTATTAATATTTATTAGGTATCTATGATATGCTGTGTTAGGCTCTATAGATTGAATGGTAAAAAAATAAAAGCCAATCTTTGTAGATATTTAGTGGGGACAATGGATGTTAATCAAATAATCAGATATAGCAATAAAAATTGCACTTTTAATAAAAGGAAAGAGATAAAAGATACTAAGAAAGTCTCTATTATTGACTTAATCAATAAGCTCAAAGATTAGGCAAAAAAACAAAAACAGACCAGAACCTTGGTTAAAAAATGAGGAATGTGGCAAGGTAAGAAACCTCAGACCAGTTTGATAATGACTAGAAACTTGGGAAAATTTTACTATTTTAAATAGCATCAGAGTTAACTCAGGACCAAAAACAGTCACCTAAAATAGCACAAGAGTTTTAGTGAAGCTGACAGGCCTTGAACTCTAGTTCTCAAGAGAACTGAAAGCAATCTTGGGATTCCACAGAAGTCTGATGTCTTTTACCTATCAATCACATCTGGGAATGGCCACTGCTGAACTCAGATGCTTCCATGCATGCTATTGGTATTTTATTCATTTACAAACAAACTAGTTGGTAAAATTTTAAACTAAATGTCAACACTAGCAAGGTGTAGTAGTGTACAACTGTAATCCCAGCAACGCAGAAGCCGAAGAAAGGACCCTAAGCTCCAGATCAGCCTGGACTACATGTAAGAAGCTGTCTCAAAGCCCAACCAGTCACACAAACAACAACAAAACCAAGTAAACACCAAAATTCAGCTAAAAAGAAAAAGAAACACACACCTATTATATTTAAAAAGGCATTGTTAAACACACAGAGTACCTATATTTCAAGGTTTTAGGCATCCTTACTTTTGGAGAAGCGATAAAACTCTTCCATTTAAAAATCTTTTAACAACTCCTCTGCAAAAATACAAATGTCTCAGTAGGATAAAAGAAATTCTCTGGAATGTATTTTGTCTATGAATTCTCTCCTACATTAGCATAATTGATGACAACCTTTTTAGTTTTCTGCATAATAGATTTTTGTTTCTATATCTTTGTTCTTGTTTCTTTCTGAAGCATCTTTCTTCACCTTCTTCACTTAGCTAACCTCTACATTTCATTAAGAAATGTGTTTTTCTTAAATGTACAGTATTTTCCTTAAATACTGTATTTTCCAGAAAGCTTTTTCAGATTCCTTTAAGTCAGGATTTCCAAAATATTCCAGAAGTATCTCCAGCACTATTACTTCTACTTACCTTCTTGATAAGTCTATCCTCCCCCAAGAAAGGGAGTTCACTGAATTCCCTGCCAATTGTATTGTGTATGGCACAGGTACAGAACAGACACTCAATAAAGGTTTACTGGCTGAAGTAAAGAATTATTTCATACCTTGTTGATAGCAGGATAGCATTCTTTGGATGATTTCTGGTACTGGTATGCCTAAGTAGACGGATAGCTGATGGTAATCAAGGGAAATATTCTCAATGGGATTCTCCTTCACTTTGTCAATATCTTCTTGCTTCATCCCAAGGCGCAGAAGAATATCTGAAACTTTTTTCCAAATTGAATTGAATTGTAACTCTGTCAGACCATTCATCAAAATCTCACTAAGGAGGATATCCCTGTATTTGCACAGTCTCAGAATGTCTGCAGACTTAGAGAGGTCAGAAGATGGTGGTTCCATATTCCAGCCTTTTATGGGTGCAGGGAATACATTCAAATGTTTTATGAGAGCTAATAGGAGGCATAAGTCAAACTGTTTGGACTGTGGTAATTCCTTGTTTGGGGGATAAAGCAGATGCCATGATCCACCCAAAGGGTGATTGGTCCAAAGGTGGTTGTAGTAGGATTCCAGTACATTCTTGTGGATGAGTAGCTCTTTTTTCAAAAGAGGGGGTGGCATAGCCTCATCAAATATTTGCCGGACAATATCAGTACCAGAAATAATAATTATATGAAGCAGATGATAGAAATAATTATAATCAAGTTTGAAGATAGGCATTTCATCTGAAAATGAATTTTGAGAAGTCAAGATATTCCACATTAATGCTCTTTTTCTATGTGGTCTTAAATTCTAAGATTCTGTAGAAGAGGAATTATTCCAAAACAATGAAGTACAGTATAGTGCTTTGCCACACCTACTCCTCAATAAGCATGCTGTTTTCTGCCTATCTGCTAAAATATCTAAACCAAAAAGTATATTCCTAAGCAAAAGTACCACAAAGACTATTTTCTATCAGAACCCTTTTAACCATCCAAGGGTCTGTTCAAGTAGATGAGCTTTGGCAACCCAAATGGCACCAAATTCTAAGCCAAAATTTGTCAAGAATGATAACTACCAATGTTTTATTATAATTTACTTAAAACAATCATATTTTATCTTACTCAGTACTATCCAACAGAATTTTCTGTGACAAAATTGTTTTATATTTGCATTGTCCACCACTCACTGAATATTGGAAATGTTGTTTGTCTGACTGATGATCTGCGTGTTAAATTTTATTTCATTTAAATTAACTTCAACTTAAATGACCACATATGGCTAGTGGTTACCGTACGTCAAAAAAACATCAAGTGATCTAATGCCTTGCCACCCAAAAGTGTGGTCTACAGACGAACAGTATCAGCATCCCCTTTGGAACTGTTAGAAAATATCAGGCCCCACTCCAGACTGACTGAATTGTCACCTATATGTTAACAAAATAGACAGATGATTCAATACACATTCAGAGTTTGAGAAGCAATGATTTAATAAAACTCCTTCCTTACACCTTCAGATGAATTTACTGATTAAATCAATGAAACGGAACAAGGCATGAAATTAAACTATTAAGTATTTTCTTCAATACCAAAGTACTTCCAGAGGAGGAAAGTAGACTGAGGAGAATTAAATAGTAGTAAGAATTTTTTATATGGTGGTATCTGGTATTTGTATGGATATCAAAATATGTTTATAACATGCAATTTTTACTATTTTACCCTTCATTATCTCATGTTTTAGAGATTTTTCAATTGATATTTTTGCTTAATATATTGGTTATAACATTGTGGAGGTGAACAAAGTTAAAAATTAAATGACTCGAGGGGCTTTCTCTAGTTTACCAAATATAGACCCGGCATTAGGGATATCCATTCTCCCTAGCAAGGACTGACACCAAAATATTCTTCCCTGAGTACAAGGGCTGGTAACGTCTCCAAGTGCGGGATACAGCATATCTTAGCACACTTGTTAAATAGCTAGCACATAAGTTCAGATTACTTGATTTCAAGCCTCAAATGTTCATTTCTGGCATATTAGGCTGCTCAATGCTTGCTCTATTAAAAAGGAATGCAATAAGGACAGGGAGACTGAAGGAAACCTCTGGTGGAGCAAACCTTACTGTGTAGTCAAACCCATGCACCAGACTTAAAGTACCTCTCCATAGTTTGCAAAAGGAATATGAGATCCACACACCTGTCTGCAAGATCAAGCCTATGCCAAGTGTCGCTTAGTGGTGTAAATTTAAGTTCAGTGCATGAGAAACATTAGGTGATAACATGGTTGTTAATGGCATGGCACTTTACAAGGAAAATAAAACATGTTAACATAATTGTCAACAGGACTCATAACAAAAATTAAATAATACCTTTTGTATTAAATTTTAAACTGATCTTCGGTCTTATATCAGTATCGGCTATTTTCAGAGACATCAACTTCTTATAACTGCAAGTGAGAAAAAAATTAGAGTGAACTAATGCCAAAAATAAGTAAAGATTTATTATAAACATGGCTAAATCAATATTTTTTTCTCCTACTGGAAATTACTCAAAAGCAAAGAAGAGAAATGAAAGAACAAATATAAAATCACCAACGACAACCCCATATTGTCATTTTCGTTGGAATAAAGATTTAAGGAGTACTACTAGATTTCATATAGAAAGAATCATATGACAACCTTATTTACAAGGCTGTGTGGCAGAACAACAACAGCAACAACAACAAAAACAGTGATTTACATAAATTAAAAAACACACAAAAAGTAGAAAACCTGGAACTCTTTTACCCCTCCTCTGCCTCATAATTTTTTGGCAATAATTATTCTAAGAAAATCCAACTTACTCAATGCTGAATGATTTTAAAAAATAAAGAAACTGATAAATAGCAATAAAAACAATTAGAAAACAGAGAGGAAAGAAGCAGCAAAATTTACTAACTAGACTATGACTAGGTAAACCTTACCATTAAATGGATGAAAAAAAAAAGCTTTGTGGCTTGGCTTTGAAATCAACTCTCACACAGAACACAAAAGAAAATAAAAACATAACTACACTAGGATGGAAGCTTAATGAAGTCAGGAATTTTGGTGGTGGCTGTAGTTATTGCTTATCTCCAACACCACTATAACACTGCCAATCACTCACAGCAATAGAAATAATCTAAACTCTAACAACATAAAGTATTGGCTAAGACAGTAAGTAAAAGATATTTTCCTACACTGCTGAAAAAAGGTACACACTGGTAAAACAACTGTGCAAAACTGTCTGGCAAAATCTAGTAAAGCTGAAAATAAATGGATTAACAATTCCAATTCTAGGTACACGTGCTGAAAAATGTTCTATACAAATTATCTTGTGCATACGTGTAACACCACTCCTTATAGCACTATTGTTATAGCCTACAATTAGAAATAAACCAAAAATCAGGTGAAAAAAAAACAAGGCAGTAGATCTAAATCTAAATACATAATAGTAAAACAGTTTTACTTCCAGTTAAAAATCTGGAGATTTTATGATGATTCAATGAAGAAATTAAAAGAAGTTTAGTATAGATGGTGTAGAGTATATAACTAAAAGAAGCTCGTATATGGTAAGAGTAAAAGATGACACTATTAAATTCAGTGGGTTTCAAGTTGACTGTAGAGTGAGGGCAAGAAATCTCAATTTTAAGAGCAGCGTGAAACTTACAAAAGACTTTCAAGCATGAAAGCGATATATTTCAATTTTTATTTATTTTTTTATTTTTATTTATTTATTTTTTTTATGGCACCGGGGATCAGACTCACAGCTTCACGCCTGCCAGACAGGTGCTTATGCCACTGAGCCAAACTCCTGGCCCTAGTTTTTCGAGGCAGGGTCGCATTATGTAGTTCAGGCCAGCCTTGTGCTCGCATTGTAGCCCAAGTGGACCTCGAACTCACAGTGCTCCTCCTACCTCAGCCTCCCGAGTGCTGGGATTAAAGGCGTGTACCACCACATCCGGCTTTCAATTTTTATTTAAGAGAAGTCCTACTGACAGCTATGTAAACAGGAAGACTAGAGAAATGTAAGGCTACATACGGACATGTTAAAATGCATTTCATAATTTCAGATATGAAATAATGATAATCTCAATCAGTTTAGTAAAGGGAGAGGTCTTAAAGAGTTACAGGGCAGTGTTGCAAAGAAGATCAAGGGTTCAGTTTTAGATATGCTGAATTATTTGTGAAAGATAAAGGTACAGGTCAAATATTCAGGATACAGACAGATACACAGGTTAAAGCTTTAATAGAGAGCTATACTGCATACAGATTTGGATTTCCTTAATCATGTAAGGGAAAACTAAGGCCTTAGACATTCACACATTATCCTTGTGTAGACTGAAAATTGTACATATGTATACTTCAAATAGAAGAAAAAGAAAATCGGTGGGTTAAAAGAACTTCTTATATCAAAATTTCTAATTCTGATTGCAACACTCTACACTTCTCTAAATTTCTAGCTTAAAATCTGTCTCTGTGTGTGCATTATCTACCACTGAAGTTTTCTTATCTAAGCAACAGAAAGATTCCCATTGTGAGGTAAGTTTAGAGGCTTGGATGAACCTTGAAGGATAAGACAAAGTCTTCATAAAAACCTAACTCAAATAATAACTTTAAGACAAGTATGTTTTGTTTTTAATAAAGGATAATTTTTACATGTAAAAGAAAAATATCCACAAGCTGTTTTGTTCTTTACTTTAAAATATAAATGTTTATATTCGTGGGAATAGATAGGGAAACAAATGGCAGGAGATTCAGTATGATTTTTCACACATCTAATATTTCCTTAAAATTTAACAGTGTTCTAAGAGCAACTAAAAAATACGTATAAGTCCATGAAATAGTAACATAATATTTCAAGCTTACCTTGCTCCTAAATTTTCAATGGTTATATATTCATCCTTTCTCACAACTTCAAACTGCAAGTGATGAAAAAAAGCCCTAAAGTAAATTTCCAAAAGTCTTTAATGTTAGCTTTTTAGCCTTTACATTTGAAAAAAAAGACAATAATAATAAAGCCACAGTAATTATAAAACAAAACAGAATGGTTAGAAACATATAATCTTTTTAAAAATAACAAAGTAGAGTACCTTTAAAAAGTTGTTCTACGTCACACCAGTGTAAGATTTAAATGTCAAATTTGAAATACAAAAATAGAATAAAGATTAAGCAAGATTCATTTCTACTTATAATTTTGGTTTATTGTAATCTGAAAATTTGACATGATACCTCATTAATTATAATCTACAGATACATTCATGGGAAGATATTTATAGACTAAAATAGGTTCAGAAAGTCTAAAATTATTTTTAACCTTAGGTGGCACAGAAATAAATAATAATCCTTGGTTCATGATAATCTCATTGGTACATTCAGGGAAAATTTAATTGTTTCTTTGTGTTGCTATTTTTAAATTTTCTTATTCTTAAAGATCACTTTTCATACATCATAGGAATAGAAAGAGCAGAAGAGCTAATCACCATCAAAGAATACATGGCTAGAATCTTATTATTATGCTTTCCAAATCTGTTTCAAGTCAAAAATTCTATTCCAGTGAAGGTAGATAAAAAAAGCAAGAAAAAGATACTTACCAAAATTTTAACAATTCCAGGTATATCACATTGTAGCATCCTTACCATGTCACCTGTGCATTCTTCCTTCAAACACTTTTTCCCACTAAAACTCTAAAGTTATTAATGGAAAAACAATAAATAATTTACTAATGTACAAATTTGAGTACATTCAAATAGTTAGAAGTAGATGCTGCCATATGGTAAAATGAAAGCTATTACTAAACATTTGAGTCAGCTGTTCATAGATTGTCCATGTCCTGTATCAGTGGATATGACTTCACTGTCTTCTCTGGTCATTTCTAGTTCAAAATCTTTAAGGAGTCACATTACAGGCTAAAATATATTTGCTGCTCCATGAAAAATAACTTTATGTAGATGTACTAATTAAGCAAACATTTAAAAAATATAACTGTATACTTGAGGATTCCAGAGAATAGCTGAGGATTCCAGAGAAAAAGAGAAGTCTTTTCTCTGTTCTGATTTTGCTATTTTCTTTGCTATTTATGTTTCTTTTATTTCTCCTTCTAAACATGACTGACATTCATTGCCATGACAATCAAAGAAACTAAAAAGTATTTCACAGCATTTTAAAAAATGAATAATATTTTATATGCTTGTTTTTACAGCTTGTAGTGCTAGTTCATCTGTTTTATCTGTTTATACTTACAATGACTCTATAAAGGTTTATCTTACCCTCACTTTAAAACAGAAAAAACTAGACTTAGTAATTAAATTACAAGTTAAATGTAATAAAACTAGTAAATGGCTTGAGCCCAGATCTACCAACTTCATATCCAATGATCTTTCTACTACATCACAATTGCTTTATAAAGTTTCTCTATTTTTTCACAATGCAAACCTTACAGGACCAAAAGTAATAGACTCAATTTATCATAATTAGCTCACTAAAGATTAATTAATATAGAATGAGCTTTGGATTTCCACTTCACTTTCAGTGGTAGGGAGCTTAATTTATCATATAATTAATATAATATAAACAAATAAAATATGGAAACAAAAGTTTTTCCTTATTCTCACCCCTAAAATAAAAATGATTCTTAAAATTACGAAATTAACCTTTCTGTGTGGTTATTAAGCAATTCTACTCTTTGATTCTATTTCCTTCATGGGAATATATGTAACAATATTTCTATCCTCAGAACAAACTAAAGAAATCACTAAGTAAAGCAACTAGCAAAACACCCTCGATAAAGAACCATTTAATAAATGATGATGATGAATGAGTATGGTGGGGAGATAAGCATTAGAGAGAATGGAAAAAGAAAAAAGGAGAAGGAAAAGAAAATGAGAATAGAAAGAAATGAAAGAAGAAGAAGACATAAAGAAAAAAGAGGAAGAAATGCTATAGTAAAGTTTAAGAAAGAAAAGCAAATATAATACCTGATCATTTTCACCTGGAAACTTTAAATTCTTGAATTTTTTCCAACAAATTTTGTGGAAATAAACACAGCAACTTCTACTGCACATTAACTGAAAAAAACCCTTTGTAGGGAAGAAAGTAAGATGTTGATAATGGAAATAGCAATGTAGATGTAGAAAATATTACCTCAAATCATTTCTAAAACTGTAACGGAAAAGTTTTACAAGCGTTAAAAATTTACCAGCAGAGATTATGATCACCAAAGAACTTCACATCTTTAAAGACTGAAAACTCATGACAGTTTAAAAAAAGGAAGCAGTGATTTTACAACAAAATAGTAGAAATTAAACCAGTGGTATCTGTAGAGGAGTATATGGTCTAGTCCTCTTCACCTCCATTTTTATGTTCCTCTTTTCTGCCAGTTCTAACTCCATACCATTATTCTTTGAATTTTCTCTGTCATCCATCACCCACAGCTCTTATTTGTTCCTTTGGAGACAGCACCTGAACTACTGTGTTACCTCAGGATATGGACTTTTTTGTATTTCCTATTGTAAACATCCTGGGAAACATACCAATTTCCTTTTACTAGGAATTCTGCTTACATTATAAAACTCTAAACTACATGCCTAGGACTCTATGCTGCAACTGTTTATTTGATTGGAACCCTGCATCCTTTCTGGGAAGGCTTAGGATCATATTACTAGGTCATCTAAACCAAAGGAAAGTGCTTGGCCCTGACCGCTGCACCTCACTTGATCAACTTACCAGTCTCCCATCCTAACGAACAGATCTTGGCTGTCTCTTTCTCTCCCACTTTCCTGTCTTCTGTACTACATTATGCCTTGCAACTGAGGTTTCAATTATCTTTTAAAGTGGGGCCTAATTTGTACTGATGGCTGCATCTCATTCCATCTTGTGATTTCACAGCCTTACTGTAACTGATCCAGAGAGATCTATTAAAAGTATTAATTGTGGGATGTCTTCATATCAAAGCTGATCTAATCCTCTCCCTCTCCTCCACAGACTCACAAAGACTCCTGGAAGAGACAATACTCACTTAACTACTGAGGAGCACAATCTATCTCCTTAGTGAAATGCTACTATTCTCAACCTCTAATGTTTCTAACTATAAACAAATTTTTAAATTATTTTCACTATATGATCATAGGTACAATAGTTATAAATTTCGAACTGCATACTACAAAAAAACCAATTCATTCTTTTATTGACTCGGAATGTATCTCAGAGATAGTCAAACAACTCAATTGTAGAGGCACTGTAATTAAGTTAACTACTTTTAATTTTATAATTACATTTAAAAAATAATTTATTGGTAATTATAGTACCTTATAATTCGTGTTCTTTAAAATATCAGCTTCACAAGATCGCTCACAATCTAGGTAACTACAAATGGTCTGTTTCATTATATTACTTTCAGTTGTCTTGATAAAATTATTGAGGAGATCCTAAATTTTAAAAGTAAAAAGAATTTTCATGAATTAGTAAGTATAAATTAAGACAATAATATTTTCAATGTTTATTGTAAATAGTATGTCCATACAATGTTCCTTTTTGAAGAACTTGTACACATATTTTTTTAAAAAACAGTAATAGAATAAATATATTTCCCTCATTCAAAGTAACTAATATATAGCAACTCTCTAAATTAGAAATACTAAATATCTGACTGAATGATACAAACATAAAGAAAGGAGAGACGTATATGTTTGAAACTGTACTTCACCATCTTGACCTATATCATAACACCTGGCATGTTCCTATCAAGAATTGCTCAATTATACACACACACACACACACACACACACACACACACCAGAATCAGCTCCTAGGATAATACGTTGGCAGCTGAACTACTATAGTAGTACAACATGTCATTCACTGCAATAACAGTATAGAAATACATTTCCTTTATTTTTATTTTTAAAAATGTTTCATTAATACACGTTTGCAGCACATAATGTTTACTTGTGCAGAGGTGGTGCATGTACGTAATACATTTTAATTCTTTTTTATCTGCCCCTTTTTCTTCCCCCATCTCTTGAACCCCTTCCAATGCCAATAGTTACAACTTGAAATAGAATTTCACATCTAAAATGCTGACTAAGTATTAGTGAAACACATAAGGTGTTTAGACAACATCTTTAATACTTATTCTTAGAAAGATCACATTAGATTTCTGATAGAATTATTTTTAATATATACGATATGACAAATAATCATCTACAGATTATTTTATGAATATCAGTTAAATATAGGAAAAGTTGAGAAAATCTGTCAGAAGGCAGAATAAAAAGATTAAAAAATATGAAATAAATAACACTAGAGAATCAGACCAGTATGAAAAGAATCTGATAATAAGCACTGAAAAAAGAAAAGAAAAAATTAAGAAGAAGGTAGTAAGCACATAAATCAAGAAAATATACGAATAAAAAAAAGTTCTGAACACTGTCGGAACAAAGAATTTTCCTTTAAAACTCTTAGAACAAAAATAGAAAAACAGAAAACAAATCACATGTAAAATTTTGTATATGTGCTGCCGTAGCGAGCACATGTAAAGTTTTGAAAATCAGAGTAATATCAGATTCCCTCAAAATAATAAACGTTGTAAGACAAAAGATAACAGAAAAATACTTTTAGAAATAAAAAATTATTGTCAACTTACAATGCCCAAGCAAGATACTGATGAAATGTGACAAAGGTAAATTATTTTAACACTTAAAAGTTTGCAAAAAAATGTACATATCAAACAAGCACTCTTTTACGGAAAGCTGCTGAAGCAGTTGCACCACTAAAACAAGAAAGCCAACCTAAAAAGAGAAAAATTTGAATTCTAAGACACAGAGTTTCACATAAGAGAAAAGTAAAGAGTGCTTCCATGGTGAGATCAATTTAATAAGAATTTAATCTACTGATAAAATATGAGAATAATGGTGTGTGTGAATGTGCACAGGTATATAAAAGTACATCTGTATTAAGTGGAAAGTCAAGATAATAACTGAAGTGAAAAAAATCTTAAAATAGTAGTAGCTTTTTTTTTTTTAAAAAATAGGTAAATGAACAAAGAAAGTTGTTTAGAAGAGTTAGAGTTACCTCTAGGAATTAGAGATGACAGAGCAGAAACTTAAAAAGTTCTTTAAAAATGCTCTTTTTTTGGCAAAATGCATACTTTGCAAAATAAACATTCATTGCAAGAGCTAAGATAATAGAGAAGAATATTTTACAAGGAAGGCAAGTAAGAGTAAAAAGACCAAGAAGGGACTGCTTTAGACAGGTAAAGAAGTTCAATACCTAAAAAACTATAGTAACTCAAATTTAAAAATCATATGATTATCTTGATAGTACCAAAAACTATCTGTACAGTCTATTTATTAGAGTGCATTGTATCGAACTATTCTACTGTAATTGGGAATTTTTAATTTCTCTTCTAGTTTTGTCAATTTTGTCATATAATTTGAGGATCTGTTATGAGAACTATATAAATTTTGGGTTGTCATAGCCCAGAATAATTAAATTTTACATGTTTATGAAATATCTCTCTTTATTTTGAGGAACAGTTTTGGTCTCAAAGTCAGCTAAAATATAAGCATCTAGAAGATTTAAAGAAAAATTTAAAAAGATGTCATTCAAACATTAACCATGAACAACCTGGTATAGCTATGTTCATATTAAACAAATTAAAGTGACTTACATAGCTTTGAATGAAAATTACCCAAAAGATAAAGAACACCAAGAGGTATGGGAAAATGACACTCTCATACTTTCTTAATAATATAAACTGGTACAATTTTTCTGAGAGGCCATGTAGTAATATGTTGTAGTAATGTTATAAGTAGGTAAACACCTGTTTCACAATTCCAGCCCTACAAATTTATTTTAATGGAACAATGTGAAAAATAAGCAAAGATCACTTAATGTAAGAATAAAAAACTGCAATATCTAACATAAACTAAATGTTCAACTGGAAAGTTAAATTAAGGTACAGTTATATGAGGTACTATGTAAAAATAATGCTCTATTAATAATCTAATTACCGGCAATTAAAAATACTATATATTTCCGGAACACAAATGCAAATATATAGCATTAAACCAATTTAGAAAAATAAAAGGCACTGAGTGTTTGCAACTTTAAGTCTGTACGGAAAGACATAAAGGAAAATGTTAGCCAGGACTAGTGACACACATCTATAATCCTAGCACTCTAGAAGGCTGAGGCAGGAGAATAGAAAGTTTAATACCAGCCTGAACAGCTTAGCAAGATCCTGTCTTAAAATAAAAAAAGGCTGGGGATATAGCTCTTGCAAATGCCCTGAGTTCAATACCAGTACCACAAAGAAAAGAGAAGAAAGGAAAAGAAAGGAAAGGAACAAGAGATGAATAGAAAAAAAGGAAAAGAAATGAAAAAAAAAAAAAAAGGAAAAAGGAAAAAGAAAAAAGAAGGCTAATAATGGCTTTTCCATTTGAATAAATACATGTAAATTTTCCTTTTATCTTTGGGCTTTTTTTTTGCCAAGTTTTATGAACAAAACATTTATGGCTTTTCAAATTAATAATCAAATAATGGTGAATATAATTTTAAAAAACACATTTAACTATTACATTTGACTCTAACCATGTAAAGTACTAGACTAGCGTGGACATTAATCCTTTCATATTGCTTACTACTACACTTTTCTTACTTGTTGCATCATACATTGCACCTTAGGTAATAAAAGCTCAAGTTTTTTTCTATGAAAAGCTAATTTCCAATAATAGAAAGTATTTTGTATAGAGTATCATGTAGCTGGCTTAAAAAATACTTTATCAAAGAGGATTCTAATTAGTCACAGATAAAAAGTTATTTCTTACTTTAAAAGTTGTTGGTAAATCTTCATCTTCTGTAGGATCTATGTCAAACCAATGATCATTTGTATCTCCTATTTCTTGTAAGCTTTTATGAAATTCTAGCAGGCCTCCATTATATCTGTAAGGCATTTTAAAATACGATTAGACTGAAGGGTTACTCAAACAATGTATAGTTTACCAATGCGGTAACAAGTAACCCTTTTTGTGTTAAGTAGAGTGATGATAACTTCTGGCATGCTATACAAATACAAATACTAGAACTCTCACCTGTGGTAGATTGAGATGACAATACAGATGGAAGGCAGGCAATAGATTACATAATAATTCAATGTTAAATAGTATGGGGGCCATTATAATTAAAGGAATTGTAGAGCTAGTTGGCTTTTGTTAACTGTCTTGGAGGTCTTGAAAAAGAAAATGATAGGCTTATGTTAGCCAACTATTGATTCAGGTCACACTATGAAAACAAGATGGCCTGTGTGGCAGCATTTAAAGAGGCTTATCTCCTATATTCAAAAAAATAATCTGTGCTCTAAATAGAGTAGATGTAATCGTAAAGTCTCATTAAGTAGAGACCATGTGAAAATATCATCAGAGATGCATATATCAGAAGAAGATGCCTTTCCACTTATCTTCCTCTGCCCTGTTACTGCCTTCAGAAAAGTTATGTCTAGGTTCAGATAAAGGAGGGCCCAAGTAAGAAAACAGAGTTTCCGCCCAGGAAAAAAAAATTGTTCACATAAGAATTGCAGAGCCTACTTGTATACACAGGCAAAAACATGCATTGAAATATTAAAAATACAAACCATCGGGCAAAGACAAAGCTGGATAATGAAGTGCATACTAATAGGGAACAACTCTTACAGAATTCAAGATAACTTTCCTAGAAAAGACCCTTTCCTAGAAGCTAGTCTTAACATGCTGCCAAAAATGCTCCTAAACATTTGGATAAATGTGTGGTATTTTTGCACAATGGAATACTACTCTGCTACAAAGAAGGACAGACTCGAGGCTTTTATAGGTAAATGGATGCATAAGTGAAATACATCAGACTTGCATGTGTAAACATCATAGAATCTCCCTAGTGTAAGAAACTGAGAGAGCAAATAAGAACCAAAATCTACAACAGATACTGTGAAAGGGAAAGAAATTGCTCAAGAGGAAAGAACAACTGGGATAGGGGAAAGGAGAAAAGAAGGAAGGGAAAAGAAAAAAATATATATATACAAGATAGCTATGATAATTACACTACTAATTTCTTTCAGTTCATTGAAAAGAATGCTTTGTGCTTATATTGTTTGGTCAATTTTGCATTCCTATATCTTGTAATCTGAGGAACTACTTTGAAGATAACAATAGGCAATATATTAACCATTGTTAATTTTCTATTAATCTTGTTATAAAATTCTCTACCACTGTTTTCATTGTTTCTCTTTAATTAATAATAATAATAATAAAAACAACAATAATATAATGACCTACAGTAAGTGGAGTAGAAATGCTGGAAATTTCTTGGCAGAATAAAAACAAGTCAGGAGACTCACAGAAGTAAGATGCTAGAATGGACTTACTGCATAAGGATATAGAAATTGGACTGCAAAGTGACTCAGAAATAAGAGGAAATGGCTAGCATGCATGAGGCCCAGAGTTCAATCTCCAGCACCACAAAGAACAAACAAACAACATAGAATTCATCATTAGACAATGTAGACAATATTCCTGGGAAGGCACACATGACACTTTGTTTGTTAGTACAATAAGAAATAAAGAGTAATAACGACACTGATGACTGAGAATCTCAGCAATGGTTTGTCTTCTAGAGGACAGGGATAAAAATAACGATGCTGCCATACAACCGAGTTTTCTAGTGTCAGTGATCTAGAAAATAAATTCTTTCCAATGCCCATACATAAAGAGAATAAAAAGTAGTTTGCATAAAAACTATAAAAAGTAGTTATAAGGAAGGACAGCAGTACACATTCTTTGACTTGACTCATGCTATGTTAAATCTCCTACTCTGTCACAATATAGACTGAGGAGATTTTGATTATCTTTGCATTTTGTAAAGCATGTTAGCCCACTAAATGCATGGCATCATATTAATCAGACCTAGTGAGAGAGAAAAAAAAAAAGGATGCCACAGAGACAGGAGATGAACAAACAAAAACTATCATGCAGGTGACACTTTCAGGTGCAATTTGATCCAGTAATAATAATTCATAAGGAACTGCTCAAGTAAACCCTGATTCATTCCACAAATCTCATTAAACCACTATTTCTTGAGGGAGATTTCTGATTTTTAAATCCAGGCTGGAGCCCTAATAAAGGCTTATATTGTTCATTGTATATTCCTTCATAGATCTTTAGCATTTGCATTTCATAAGTGAGTGTTTTATGAATGATTACTTTATTAAAGTTTATATCCTTCACCATACTATGTGCTATATGAGGTCAAGAACTACTCCCCATCACCTAGCACAGTTTCTGGACTATGACAGATGTTTAGTAAATACAATGAATGAATAATGCTACAAAGGCTAAGGATCTCCATTTAGGAAGTAAACAGATAATCTATATAAGTTCTTCTGTACAATTTCACTTTCTTAAAATACAAAATAACCAATATTCCTCAAACTCTGCATTTGGACCCTTTCAATTCTTCATAAACCATCTTAAACTTTAAAACACTATCCTAAGACACTGGTGATACTATTAAAAATTACAATTATCATTCATATATTAAGTACTACATATTTTGTGTTCCAGTTACTGTTAACCACTTATAACATCCTTATGAGGGGGAAACTACTATTAGTACCATTTTAGAGATAAAAAACATAAAGGTTAGCAACATTAATTTTCATAGGTTAAGTGGAAGATAATGTGTGTGGATCTAGGTCTGTCAGACTCCAAAGCCTATGTTCGTACTGGCAATACTAGGCTGCCTCTTATTGCCATGGCCTTTTAAGTTTGCTGTTCAATATTTTTAAGTATATTAAAGAAATTATCTATAGGAAAAGATAAAAAAGAACAAAACAGTCTGTGAGCTTAAATATCATGATTCCTTGTATGCTGTTAAATTTTATTCTCATTTTACAATGCTGAAAGTTGACACTAAAGATCTACCTATTAAATGAAATTCTTACCTCTTTTGAGCACATCGAAGTAAACCACGTCCAAAATAGACTAAAGACATAAAGTTTTCACAAATTTCATTTTCTTGGATCACCATTTTCATCACCAGAAATTTATTCTCTGCTTCTGTATAATCCTGTAGTAACATAAACTATATTGGGCTGATGTGAAAAACATTTCTTTCTTTCACAATAAAAATTTATTTCCCAAACTGGAGAAATAAGGGCAACTTTAAGAGTGATGCAGTCATCCTGCCTTTTTTTCACATCTCTAATCTTAGTATCTCTGTATGCAATCACATAGATAATCTACTTAGTGTCTGAAATATTTATTTATAAACAAAAGTGCAACATCAGTAAAGTGAAAAATTATTGTAATATTTTTATATATGAGACAAATATTACTTGCCAAAATATGGGTTTTCTAAAATGATTTGAGCACAATTCTTTGTGATTCTTTTCAAATTTTTCTAATTGCAGCACAGGTCTTCAATTTTTCAAATAAGAAGTAAATGACTTCTTTAAAATTTTTGGCCTTACAGATTGAATTCAGTACCTTCACACACTAAAGTATAACCATATCCCCAGTACTTTTTAAAATTTTGAGGCATTATGTTGGTAAGTTTTGGAGGCCGGGCCCAAACTTGAGATCCTTTTTCCTCAGTCTTCCAGAGTGCTGGGATTACAAGTGTGTACCACTGAACCCAGCTAAGAAATGCTTCTTGACTGCAGACACAGTTTCTTTGAGGGAAGCAAGTCTTTATCATAAACAATGCAGAAGTAAAGATCCATATTAATTGCAATAGATGCTTTAGTCATAATAAAACAGGAATAATGGCATTGGTTTCTCTGGAAAAAAATTAAAATGCTGGATGACCTTGTTTAAAAATATTTTCAAGTACATCACATTAAATAATAATTTATATTGCATGAAATTACTTAAAATAGAAAAGTTTTCATTTTCAGTCTTATAAACTCTACTTCGTCTAACAAGTCATAATTGTATCTTTAATTTACAAAACCAAGTAAAGAGTATAGATTTGGAAACAAAGAGTAAAGAAATATCAAGGTTGCAAAGAAAAGAAGGAAACACAAATATCAGAAAAAGAATGAAGTCAAGCATGGTGGCACATGCCTATAATCCCAGCACTCGGGAGGCTGAGGCAGGAGGATTGCTGCAAGTTTAAGACCAGCCTGGGGTACAAAGTGAGCTCAAGGCCAGCCAGAACTGCATAGCAAGATCATCTTAAAAAGACAAAAAAGGAAAAAAAAAGCTAATGGGCAAAAAAACCCCACAAACTACATACGTACTTCTTTCTTCCCTCTTTCTGTAAGTGCTACTCCATACAAGAACAGTAATGTCAAGTAATAACCAATATCAATTTGGTATGCCTACAAAGAAAGAAATATGTTAGATATATTTAAAATGAGCTACTTTTCAGTACAGCAAGTTTAATTAAATATCCTAGGTCTGTTTAGTAATTATTAAATATAATAAAAATTATCATTATATTACTAATCACCTAATATTTACTATACAGAATATTATGTATTTGATAATTTGATCCAAGAAAAGGAATTTGGTTAAAGAAAATGAAAGCAACTGAAATGAAAGCAAAGTTTTGTTACATTGAACCTTCCAAAAATTCTGTCTCATTATACAATATTTTAAGTTAGAGGAACACTTTTGGTAATATAATGAACAGAAAAATATCTACCACCTATCTTAAAAAAATGCAATGATCTGTTATATCAAAATTCATTACTCTTTTCATGTGGGTTTTGTCACAACAGTATAAACATAAAATATCACTCCTACAATGAAAAATTAGCTATTTCCTTAAGTCTAAGGTATGCAAAATTACAGATACAGATACAGATTAAAGATTAGGAAAGATGAGGAGGGAGAGGAAGAGTTGGGTGTGCCTATGAAGATGTCTGGGAACTTGGATTTCAGTAATGTTTCCACTATTAACTAACCAGTGAAGGTGGTTTTTCACTATGCTACTTTGCAAACAACATGATTTAAGTTGGTCACCTGGGAAATTCTATTGGGAATCTGAAATTTTAGCACGTAGCAGGCAGAGGGTATCCTAAATAACTAGCCTCCAATAAATATTTGGAACACTGAATGTCTAATGTGTTGTCTTTGACAGAAAAATCACACATTTAGCTACATTTTTCTTGATATGGGGTGGGAGCTACAGGAGTTTATTCTGTGACTATACAGGCTGGAGAAAACAAGGAAATCTGTAAATGGGTTCCTTCAGATATCACCTGGTTTTCCTCCTTGTGATCTGCCAAGTATCTTCGTTACTGTAACATTCTGGTCATGAGTACTTCTACATGCTGAGCCCTGTCCTTCTAATAAATCTCTGAATGTCTGAGGGTACTCTTAAAGACCCTGCATACAACATTGATAGTGTCAATGTCTTGGTTTTGATAATGTACTGTACCATATAAGATGTAACTATTCAAGGAAACCGGGTGAAAAGTACACACAGACACGGCTGCAATTTTTGTAAATCTATAACTATCTCAAAATGAAAAATTTTTAAAAATGCCCATGGAGAAAATATTTTCCATTCTATTTGTGATGGCTGATTTTATATGTCAACTTTAACCAGCCATAGGGTGCCCTGATTAAACACTTTTTCTGAGTGTATCTATGAAACATTCTAGAGAGATTAAGAGTTTAAATTGGTAGACTAGTACAGTTAACTGCCCTTCTGAATATAGCTGCATCTCTTCCAACTCATTACGGCTTGAAAAAGTGCGAAGGAGGCATTTGCCCTTTACTTACTTATTTTGTTTTAAGAATTTTTTGCGACCCACCTCTCTGACTGAGATGGGACATATCTTTTGCTCTCAGTCTGGAATATGGATCTCAGGCCTTTAGAATGAATGTAATTACACTACCAGTTTTTCTGGATTTCATATATGCAGGCACCAGATTATGAAATTTAACCTCTATAAGCACATAAGCCAATTTCTCATAAGCCATAACTATATATTTCTCATAATAAATTAGATCATATTATTTATATACTTTTTCTCTGTGATTCTGTTTCTGTATAGAATCCTAACTTTCTTTGCTCTCCAATTCTCTACTGACTGAAGATTGTAACCATATTTTGTCATGTGACCTATTTTCACTGAGATTGCTCCATACTATAAACAAGATTCTTCCAAGTACATAAGGATGATAAATAGAGTATAAGCCTATCTGTACCCATCTAACTGCATTCTTTCATGGAAAATATTTCTTATCACCAACAATATATATTTCTGAGACAACAGACTAGAGGTAGAAGTTTGGCTTCAAACTCTGGTGGGGATAGATGTATGGCTTTTTTCTCAGTAGACTAAGTTTACTGATAAAAACTCCTTATAATATCTAACTGGTTTTCACTTTAATATTCCCATATGTGCAGAGGCAGTATGATGTCATAGTTCAGAGGCAGGACTCTGAAGCCAAGGTTGTTATTGGTGGTATACTCACTCCATTACCAACTATCAGGTAAATTTAGCAAGTTATTTAACCTTCATGTATCAATTTCCTAACATATAAAATGAAAAAAATAAGATGCAGTAATCAGGAAGAGAAAATGAGTCAATCTTTACAAGGTGCTTAGAACAGTGGCTATCACGTAGCAAGCACTAAATAAGTATGAACTATGACTTTGCAACTTTTTTAAAAAACCAGATTTATACAACATAGCCTGTGGCTTGGATAATTCTAAATAAAACAATTTTTTTTCAGAAGGTGTAGAATTGTATCAACTTTATGAGAAGGTGAAAAGCTCTGGAAATGTAAAGATGTAAGTAGAACATTTGTAACCTAAAAGCCCTTATTCTTTCTTCCTTACTTATCCCAGTTAGCAGACCTAATTCTATGTACTAGAATCAAATGGATACACAGATGTTATCGGCAACTACATCCCAGCCCCAAAACCCCAATACTGTCTCCTATAAGGTGGTCTTACCTGCTATGGATGGGATTCAGGGACAGGAGAATCATGAGGATAAAGCAGTAGGTAGGCTGCTTTGATCATGGCAATTCCAATTCAGCCCACAAGTGGTACTAAGATAATAATTTTCTAGTTTAAGACTCATCTTTGAAGTAATGACTACTAAGTACTGAAAGACTAAGCAATGGGTACTTGTTAATGTTTCTTTTATACTGATTTATTTCATTGACTGGCAATCTAGTCAGAAATAAATACAGGTATGCAGCATCCTAGAAGTTCTGGGGATAATAAGACGTAAACTTCTTTTTTTTTGCTTCGTTTTTCGAATTCATCCAGAATCTCCTCTGAAGCATCATGTATCAGTGTTTAGAACTCTAGTCCTGAGAGTACTAAAGAATTAGTTTTATTTACATCTTTGTACATCATTATAATATGGAATTTAGTGTCATAGGCTTTAAGGTACCTGCACAGTCCTTTTTGAACATAACCCTAATCCTTCTTCCATACACATGTAAAACTTATTTTACTGATCTAACTATGGAAAGAACCTTTTATTTGCTGGGCGTGGTGGCACACACCTGTAGCACTAGCACTCAGGAGACTGAGGCAGGAGGATCACTGACTTTGAGGCCAACTTCAACCTGGGCTACAAAGTGAGCTCAAGGCCAGCCTGAAATGCACAGTGAAACCCTGTCTCAAAAAGACCAAAAAAAAAAAAAAAAAAAAAGAGAGAGAGAGAATTTTTTATTTCCATTTATTGTATTGCCTTACCAGTTGTAAGTTTTTTCTTTTTGCGGTAACGGAGATTGATCCCAGGATCTAATGCATGCTAGACAAATGTTCTACCACTGAGGTACATTCTCATCTCTCTCTCTTTTTTTTAATCTTGAGACAGAATTTTGCTAAATCCCAGGCTAGCTTGGGATCTGTGATCCTCCTGCTTCACCCCACTGAGTAGCAGGGATTAACAGTGTTGAGTACTACACTTAATAGTGCTTCTAATTTTTTATAATTTTCCTTCCTCAGATTGTTCCATTTATTTCTAAAGTATCACTTGATCTTAAATAATTTTAAAAATTTTACCTATAACAGAAGTTCCAATTTTTCCAAATATAGAAATATCAGAATAGAAGCTGATTAATAATTAGGGGAAATGGGGAGTATTTTTCTATATTATTTTGACAAATAAAAATTGCATATATTTACCATATACATGTTTTGAAATTTGTATAACATTGTGGAATGAGTAAATCAAGCTAATTAATATATGTATGACCACACATAGCTATCATTTTTTTGTGGGGAAAAGGTTACCCTCCTATCTAACTGAAATTTTATATCCTTGGGTTAAGATCTCAACCTCTTTCTACACCCCAGTTCCTTGTGACCACCAATCTATATTTTACTTGTAGGAGTTCAATATTTTTAGATGCTATGTAATGCAGTATCTGTCTTTCTGTGCCTGGCTTATTTTTTGAAGTTCTTGAATCTCCATTTCTAAGTCAGAAAGTCTATTTCTATTAATTCGAGTTTCTTTATGATAAAAAAAATCTGGTAAAGAAGAGGACTACAATAAGCTCATTGCAGACATACAGTTGCATAAGAAAGTATAATACACAGTATAAAAAGTGGCAGGCAAATTTATATGTACTCTTCTTTACAGATTAAAAGGAAATACACAAATACCCCACAATAAGCACACATTCCCACTGTCTTATTGAAAAATGCTATATAGGTCCATGACATAAAACTTTCAGTGAGAAAACACCTACAGTATAATTAGTAGCTTGAATGTTTCTAAGAGCTGTTTCCAGTTGTGTTATCAAGAAACGTAAAGTTAAAGCAGGAACAATTTCTTCCCCATTCTGGCTATTGGCTGCAACTTCTCTCTGTGGAAAAACAATTTAGTTAAAAATTGCTATAAGTTACAACAAATATCTACGTATATTTATATTATATACATCAGTGCATGCTCATTGTAGAACATTTAGAAAAGAGAGAGAAAAATATTTTTAAAAATCCACAACAGTCAGAAGCATTGTTCTCATATTTGTTTATTTTTAAGTAGTATGATGAATCTCTTTGTAACTATTTCCTCAAAGCATTAAAAGCATTCAGAATCCCAGCACTCGGGAGGCTGAGGTAGGAGGAGCGTTGTGAGTTCGAGGCCGGCCTGGGCTACAACGTGAGCGCAAGGCCGGCCTGAGCTACACAGTGCGACCCTGCCTCAAAAAACCAGGGCTGAGAGTTTGGCTCAATGGCTTAAGCGCCTGCCCCGGCAGGCGCGAGGTTGTGAGTTCAATTCCCAGTACCGCAAAAACCCTCCAAAAAACTCCAAATAGTCATGATTTTAAAAAACCCACCTCATGACACGTCATAGTCAAAATACCAGAAGTTCAACACAGAGACAGAATCTGAAAAGCTGTCACTGAAAAGCAACAAATCACTAATAAAGATAAATCCATTAGAGTTACAGCAGACTTCTCAACACTGCGTTAAAGGCAGGAGAGTTTGGAGTGCAGTGTACACGTCTTAGAAGAACAAGCTTTCAACTCAGACTTATATGTCCTGAAAAAGAATCTTTCAACAGAAAAATAAGATATTTCTACGATAAAGAACACCTAGAGAAATTCATGACTATGAAATTTACTTTAGAAAAAAATAATCAAGAATATTCAAGAAAGAGAAAATAAAGCCAATAATGCCAAAAAGTATATAACAGAACGAATACAGCAGCCAGGCTAAGTACTGAAGCAACAAGGGGGGAAAAAAGGAAATCAGCAACAGGAAAATAACGCAGTGACATGAATAAATCAGTATCTCTCAGTAATAACTCTTGATGTAAATGTTCTCAATTTCTCAATCAAAAGAAAGAGATTAGCAGAATGGGCCAAGAAACAAAACCTAAAAATACGCTGTGTAAAGGAAACATATTTGCTTTAAAAATCATAGATTAAAATCAAAAGATGAAAAATAGTATTCCATCCAACTGGAATCTGAGAAACAGGAGGAGTATTAATCCTAATTTCTGACAAAGTGGATTTCAAGCGAAAACTGCTCAGAAGAGATAAAGAAGATCACTAGACATTTGTTAGGGGAAAAATTCAACAGGAAGAGGTAATTATAAACACATATGCAGGAAAGAACAGTATATCCATCATCATAAAACAAAAATACTACTGGGCATAAAAGATCAGATGCAATTCCAACACAATTATACTGAGAGACCTTAACACTTCATTGTCACAATAGACAAATCAATCAGATAAAAGAACAAACAAATATCAGAATTGAACCAAACCTTCAAACAAATAAACCTAATTATCTAGAGTGTTCCTTCCAACAGAATACAGTTTTTTCAACAACACGTCTCCAAAACAAGCCAAATAGTAGCCCAGAAAGCACTCTTAAGTAAAAGCAAAAAAAATCAAACATCCCACGCCTATCAAACCACAGCTCAATGAAACTAGAAATCAAAGGCAAAAAAAGTACAAAAATGATGCAAATGTATGAAAACTAAACAAAACCCTCATGTATAATCAATGGGTTACAAAAGAAATTAGACAGTTCCTAGAATTAAACCATAAAGCCAGTATTGCATACCAGAACCTATCGAAAATAATGGAAACTGTCCCAAGAGAAACATTTATAGCTGTGAATGCCCACATCAGAGAAACATGGTACACACAAACAAATAGATAGATGCACTTCAAAGTAAGAACAATCCAAATTCAAAGCTAGTACAAGGAAGCAAACTATTAAGGTCAGAGCAGAAATCAATGAAATTGAGACGAAAGACAATACAAACAACTAATGAATTGAACAGCTAGTTCTTTTAAAAAAATAAAACACACAAACATCTAGCCAATATTAACAACAAAAAACGAAAGACCAAAATAAATGCAATTAAAAATGAAAAAGGTGAAATCACAATGGATGCTGCTAAAATCCAGATTATTACTAACTACTTTGAAAATCTGTAATCTAATAAACTGGAGAATCTAGCGGAAATGGATGGATTCCTAGATACATAGGAATTAACAAAACTGAACCGAGAAGATATAAAAACCCTGAAAAATCCAGTAACGGGCAACAAAATTGAAGAAGTAATAAAAAACATACTAACTAAAAAGAACACAGGTATCCAGGGATTCACTGTTGACTTTCACAAGAACTTCAGGGAAAATCTAATGCCAATATTCCTCAAACTCTTTTATGAAATTGAAAGGAAGAGGTAATCCCAAAGTCATTCCTGGAAGCTAGGATTACCATGACTCCAAAAACTGAAAGCAAAAAAGACAACCACAGGCCACTCTCTTTAAATGAACACAGATGCAAAAAATCCTCAACAAGATACTGGCAAGCAGAATGTAACAAATCATCAAAAAGATCATACATCATGATCCAAGTAGGCTTCATCCCATAGATGGAAGGATGATTAAACATAAAGAAATCAATGAGTGTAAATACATTATGTAAAGAGAAGAAAGGACAAAATTCTCTCTCTCTTTTTTTTTTTTTGGTATGGGGGATTGAACCCATGACCTCGCGCCTGCCAGGCAGGCACTTGTGCTGCTGAGCTAAATTTCCAGCCCAAGATCATCTTAATCGGCACAAAAAAATCCTTTTACAAAATCCAACAGCTAATCAAAATAAAAACCTGGAAGAAATTAGGTTAACAAGGATCTTACCTCGTTCGGATAAATGTCATTTATAAAACACCTACTGTCAGCCAGATGTGGTGGTGCATGCCTTTAATCCCAGCACTCAGGAGGCTGAGGCAGGAGGATAGTTATGAGTTCCAGACCAGCCTGGGCTACAAAGTAAGTTCAAGGCCAGCCTGAACTGCATAGTGAGAGCCTGTCTCAAAAAACAGGGCCAAGGATTTAGCTCAGTGGCCTAAGCGCCTGCCTGGCAAGCATGAGGTTGTGAGTTTGATCCCTGGTACAAAAAAAAAAAAACCTACTGCCATCATCATACTAAAAGGGAACTTCTGAAAACTTTTCCTCTAAAACCAAGAACACCAAGTGTCTACCATCAACACTTCTGGTCAAAACAGTTCTTGAACCATTAGCCAGAGAAATCAGGAAATCAGGCAAGAAAAAGAAATAAAAAGCATATATATACGCATATGTGTATATATATATATATATATATATATGTATGCATATGTATATATACATATATACGTGTATATATGTGTATATATATATATATATATATATATATGCTATTTGCAGAAAACATGATCTTCTACACAGACGATCCAAAAAATTCTACCAAAAGACTCCTAGAGTGTATAACCAAATTCACCAATATAGCAGTATACAAAATAACCACAGAAAAATCCATAGTGTTCCTGTGCACCTGGGTAGCATTTTTCAATGAAAGAACATGAATGCATGCTTATTTTGAGGTACAAGTCAATTTGTATATTTCATTTTTATCTGTAACTCAGTGAGAAAGAAATTAGGAAAAGAATACAACTCCAAATAACACCTAGGAAAATTAAATACTTAAGAATTACCTTAAACAAGGAAGTAAAAAACACCTACATCAAAAATTAAAGTACTGTGGAAAAAGGAGATCAAAGAGGACATTAGATAATGGAAAGATATCCCCTGTTCTTGGAATGGCAGACCAACATTGTAAAACAGTCATAGTTCTTAAAATGATATAATTCAATCCCAATCAAAATACCAATACCATTCTTCACAGAACTAGAGAAAAAAAATCCTAAAATGTATACAGCACAAAAAGAGACCCAGAATAGCAAAAACAACCCTGGGCAGCAAGAGCAAAAGAAAAGACATTACAATCCTAGATTTAAAATTATACTACAAAGCTAATGATAAAAACCGTATGGTTTGGAGCAGACAGACAGACAAGACACACACACACACAAACACACATGGATGAGTGGAACAGAAGATACATAAACAACTCCAGGCACATTCAGCTATCTGATCTTTGACAGAGGCCAAAAACATATGTTAGCAAAAAAATAGCCTCTTTAACAAATGATGCCGGCAAAATTGGCTATAAGATTGTAGAAGATTGAATATAGACCTACATCTCTCACCATGTACTAAAGTAAAATCAAAATGAATCAAAGATCTAAATGTTAAAACTGGAATAATACATTGGAAGATAAAATAGGTAAACTTCTTAAAGACACATGTATAGGCAAGAACTTTCTGAACAGAACACCAATAGCACAAGAAATAGCATCAAGAATCAACACATGAGATCATATCAAATTTAAAGGTTTCTATATCACAAAGGAAACAACCAACAGAGTGAGAAGACAACCTACAGATGAGGAATCTATTCCTCAGACAGAAGACTAATATCTAGAATATGTAAAGAACTCAAAAGTTTAGACCCTTGAAAGATCCAATCAAAAAATGGGCAACTGAAGTGAATAGATATTTCTTAGAAGTATGAATGACCAATAAACATACGAAAAAAGGTCCAACATATCTGGCCATTAGAGGAATGCAAATTAAAGCTTCACATTTAAAACTGGAGATTCTACCCTACTCCAGAAAGAATGGCTATGATTAAGAAATCAAATAATGACAAATGCTGGCGAGGCTGCAGAGTAAAACGAATCCTTCTACATTGTTGGCAGGAATATAAACGAATACAACCATTTTGGAAATCATTACACAGATTTCTCAGAAAACTGAAATTAGAAATTCCATTTGAGTTAGGTTTTTTTCTTCTAGGTATCTTCCTGCAAGGTTTACAGACATCAAATTATATTATTGTATGCATACCTATATTTATGGCAGCAAAATTCATGATAGTTAAATCTTGAAAGCTGCCCATACATTCATTAGCAGAGTACTACTCTATCATAAAAGACAAACTTTATTCATTTGTAGGAAGATGGATATACTTTGAGACCATAATGCTAAGTGAAATAAATCAGACATGTAAGTTTAAATATGGCATGGTTTCTCTTGTATGTGTAATTACAAATATAAATAAAAAGCAAAATAACAGATAATAGGAAACAGGGAGATAGATCTTTTGCAAAAAGCAAAGCAAGAGAAAAAGGGAGGAGGAATAGAGTAACAGGATGAAGAAAAGAATTAAAATGTGTTATGAATATGCAATAACTCCCCACAATGAATGAAATCAGTATGTACCGCAAACATAACACTAACAAAGAACAAAAATAAAAAATAATGTATGTTCTGCCATTATTGGGAGTAGTGTTTTTTGAGTATATGGTATCTCTCAATTAGCTCAAAGTTGCCATATTACTAATTTTGTGTTTAATTCAATTATCAAGAGAAGTATGTTTAAATCTACCACTGAAATTGATGTTCATTTCCTCTTTAAAATTACACATTTTTATTATATTGTTCATAAAAGTTCTTTATGTATTTTGGTCTACTACATTTGCATTTTGTGGTCTATGTTATATACTTGTCTATAGAAGGGTCAAGAGGAAATCATATAACCTGGCTTTAATATCTGAGCAGGAAAGTTCTACGCCTTTATACTGTACATTTCTTGAGTGTTTTCTTAGGTATTTCAAATTTTTATCAACATAAATAAATATTTTTCTTCTATTTTTACCTTCTAATTGGCTGTTTAAATACATGAAGGTTACTGATTTCTGTTTCTTGTTATTTCTGGGTAATGTCCAAAATATAAAAGGAAAATGGCAGCAATATTGCATTGATTCAAGACAGATTCATTCATACTATGATAAATTATCTCAGTTTAGTTAATAATTATACATAAAGTCTTATGGATAATTTCAGGGTTTGAATTTTTAATTACAGCACATTAATGTCCTGCATGAAAGTAATTAATAATGTATTTTCTCATAGAAAAAATAAATGTGGTCTTTTCAAGACATCTATAGTGTCTTAATCCCCCCTTCATTAATCGCCACAAGGAAAAGAGATCAATTTCTTTAACTTTGGATCACATCTTAATGTAGAACATGGTTCCATTGCTATACAAATTAGAACAAATTATTATCTAGAAAAACTATTTCCAAGAGAAATCTATTATGTATTTTCTAAAATATTTATCCAAAAGTTTGGATATTATTTTTATCTTACACTTTGAAAAACTTTGTCAATCTTTTGCAAATTAGGAAGCAGTGCCTTTAACTAACAGAAACTAGTTTCCAATGGAATGGAAATAAGTATTAGATTTTATTACAGTTACAAACCTGTATTCCCACTAATTCTTAAAAGGCTTACACCAACTAACACTACTTAATTAACAAAAATCTATGGTCAAGGTTGATGCTGAAGTCTTTACAAAAAGTAAGGTGGAGATTTCAAGGCCTCAGCTACGCTGCATAACCCAAAGATATATTATGACATTACCTGCATAGTCTGGAAGGAAAAATCTTCTTGTAAGAACTTCTTAATGTGAGGAACCACCCCTTTTGGTAGAGTATTAATTGCATTTAATAATTTCTTCACCTCTAATAGTAGGTTAACAGGGACAAGATCAGTAGGTATGTCCTTTTTCTGTTTGTCCTATAAGACATTCACCCATTGAAAAGTTACAGGTTTATACATATTCTCATTTCCTCTACTGATAAAATTAGAAAAAGTATTAAAAAAGGAACAAAGTTCCAACTGTACATGGGTCATGATGACAGAGCCACAAAATACAATAAGAAATTCTCTCTGTTCTCAAGAAATGTACATTATATCGATTATCCTACACAATATGCTTGCTTTTTAATTATGACTATTTTAGCTACTAAACCTATAGAAATTTGAAAATGAATTTCATTATAAGAGTTTAAACAGCAAACAAAAATAGAAGGAATCATTTCAATTGTCCATAGTAATAACAACCTTGCAAATTCAAGCACGTATTTTTATAGATTTAATATGGCCAGTGCTAACGGTTAGTTGGTAACTGTATAGGTAAGTCCTGCTGAACTGTCCATTAATTGTGAAGAACGGGTTGGAAAGACAAATGGACAAAGAACTTAGAACAAACAGATGACAGTCTTCCTTCAACAGATTGTATCCCAACAAGATACTCTAGGAATATGATTAAAAAATCAGAACCAATAGTTTCTTATTATAGAAGACATAAAGCGTTTGAGTTATGAAAAATGTCTACTTGTGGGGTGAATCTGACTGTCAGGTTTCCAACAGATCTAGAACTACACAAGAAAGTGATTTGATATCAATAAAGCCTGCTCAGGACTATTGCTTACCCTCCTGCAGGACTTGAGCTTTAAACTAACATTTGTCCATCTCTGTCAATATCTACCAACTACTCCTTACATTGTATAGCATTCAATGCATGAAGATTATATATAACAATTTTTAAAATATTAGATTTACTAAATCTTCATGAAAAGTATATAGGTAAGTATTCAATGTACTATTTGTGCAATTTTTCTGTACTTTTGAAATTTTTCCAAAAAGTTACAAACTTTCATGAACTAGAAGAATCCTCATAAAGAATAAGCATTCTATACTTAGTGGAAAATCATGTGATACTAGTTAACAAATTTATACATAAGCAAAATTTCAGGATTAATATATTTTGACAGGAAACAGTATAAACCTCATGCCTGTCATTACATTGTAGAATAATAATAAAATATTATAAAATAATAAAATATTAAAAAATAATAGAATATTGTTTTATTTTCTTATTAGTGCGGACTGAACTCAGGGCCTTATACATCCTAAACAACTGCTCTGTCATTGAAGTACATCATAGCCTTCCCACTTTTCTTCTTTTCTAATTTATTTATTTTTATTTTTATTTTTATTTTTTAACAAGAGTCTCATTAAATTGTCCAAACTGCAGGAGAACTTGCAATTCTCCTGCCTGAGTAGTTGGGGTTACAGGCATGTGCTAATGTGTTTGGCTTCAATTTTAAATTATTAAAGTTAGCTATCAAAATATTTTGCTTAGATATACAGAATGATCACATAAAATCTGATAAAAAAATTGTTTTTGATCTGTTTTTACAAAATTGACTTAACATTTAAACCAAAGTCAGAGCATCCACTTTCCTGGGTTTTTATATTCCTAGTTCCCTTTTCTGGTTCTAATAACCCTGGTTCTTCCCTCTGCTCAACTGTACAACCCTATGTACATATGCATATATTACATTTACTCTGTTACACTTTTGACAGTAGTAAGTTCATGTAGGTCAGTAATATGATGACCTTATTTTTCTCCTAACTGAAAAACCTGAACAACGTTTAAGTGGGCATCAAATTACTATATAAAACTCTGTGGAAAAAACTATGTAAAAGATTGCAATAAAAAACAATAACTGTTCACCAATATTTCATTAAATATGACATAATGTATTCATGAATATATTTTATTTTACCATTAAGCATTTAGCAATGAAAGTTTATACTAATGTGTAATTCAGTTATTCCCTTTCATTCTCTTTACTATTTAACAGTAAGGATAATAAAAATCTATAAATTAACTTCAGAAACAACTCAGTGAAATTTCCTAACCAATAAAGTTCTGTGTATATGTATGTGCATGTTTCCTTTCCTGTGTGTATGTTTGGAGTTTCATTTTGAATTTTCCCTTCAAAAGACAAGTGAGAGTACCAGGAATACTACTCAGTGGTACAGCCCTTGCAATGAGCTGATCACCAGTACTGCAAAAAAGGGAGAAAAATGAAAGACTTCTTAAAACTTATTTTTGACATCATTTAGGCAAATCAATTCCAATTCTATTTTCTATCCATTTTACCTCACAATAAGAGGACAGAAATGCAGTTTAGGATGATAACCTTATAGAGTATCAATCATTCAAGAAACATTTAATTATGATGATTTTACTTATTAAAGCAGGAGAATGAACTCATTCAAAAAGCAGGAAAATGAACTCATTCAAAAACTTCTAACAAAGCTGACTATATTACCATCACATTGGCTATTATTAATCAGAACATTAATAAAATTAAATTTTTCTTACCAGTTGAATGGTTGACTCTATTTTATTCTCAGTTTCCTCTTCAGTCTGCTCCTCCACAGCAGGATCCCTATTTTAAATGAAAAAAAAAATTATTAAAGAGCATCTCCTCGCTAAGATTATAAATCGTAATACAAAAGAATCTGTAAGTGAAAGCTAAGTGTGGTGGTCTACCACACCTGCAATCCTAGCACTTGGAAGTCAAGGTAAGAGAATCTGCAATTTGAGGCCAGGCAGGACTGACTGCAGAGCTAGACCCTGTCACAAATAAACAAAGAATCTAACAACTGAATTTTTGTCTGAAACTTCAAAGATGTGTATCAATGGTAGTAGGTGTGTATCTGTTCACACACTCTAATTAAAAAAAAGAAAATTATGCTAACCACTTACTGGACTATGGTAGAGAAAAGCAAGCTGATAAAAACAAACAAAAAAGCTACACATTTATTTTTTCTTTGTTTTTTGAGACAGGGTCTCACTATATAATCCAAGCTAGCTGCAAACTTACTATGTAGCCCAGGTTGACCTCGAACTCACAATTATTCTCCTGCTTCAGCTTCCTGAATACTGGGATAACAGGTATGTGCCACCACACCCAGCAAAACTATTTTTAACAAACGCACAACAGATAAAAATATTGGGGAAAAATAACATTTTTGTATCCAAGTAAAGAAAGTCCTTGAAAAGGTCAATGTTTTGTGATTAAACTATCTATACCAAAGGTTAAGAAAAGATCTTATATAGATTGTTTTATTTTTTGTTTAGGGCTCCTGGACTTAAAACTGTCCAGCTTTCCAAAATAGTTTTTAAAATTGATGTAAAGTCTTAGAACATATTAACTGCTTCTCTTTTTCACAAAATGTGAACATAGGCAGTGAGTGCTATATAATGAAATAAAAATTTTAGTTATAAAATTTCCTTTGTACTATCATATAGAAACTATAATATAGGCTTATACTTGATTTATAGTCTAATAACTGCATAATAGCATATAAAAAACTAAAACATGTTGACTGATTTATTCAGAACCGTACTTTACAAATATTACCTGTTTTAGTTTACATTTAGATATCCATGTGACAGACAACCATTAACCATCTGTTATGCATACACTAGCTGATTTTGTCAAGGGAAACTGGGAAAGATAAATACTATGTTTCTCACATTTTCAGAATCCTAGTAAAAGTTTCAATGAAAGATGATTTATTTATATACACACAAATTTATAATATGACTTTTGGTGGTTTTTAAAGTGTCATTATAAAGACAAACTGTTCATTAATTCATTGCCTTTCTCCACTTCTAAGCCTCACTTCAAAAGGAAACAAGAGGAACATGCTTGCGTTATCAAGAAAAAAATATTGCAATAGTTCCCAAAGCCTTTCAAAGTTAGTGTAAAATGTTCTCAAATGAATACTTACTAGTTCCATTTCATTATTTACTCAGCTTTTCACTCCCAGATGTATACTAAAATCAACTGTGAACTTCCATTACATTCAGATTTGCCAACTGTTTGAGAGCTTCTCAATCAAGTATCTAGAATCTGTAACAAATTTTCATGTGTAACCCTAACTTCCATCTTTTCACAAACTAAAGCTACACCCTCAACAACAGTCAAAATCTTCCCCAAGAATTAGTCTTTTTCTTGCTGTTTCATGGCCAAATGACCTTCCATCCCCCTTGCTTCCACACTGATCAAAATGTTTCTCATCCATTAAATACCAGTATAAATATCACATTGTGGAAATTCAATCTCCAATGTGCAACTACTGTTCCTTTCTATATGCAGTCACAGCCTGTCTTTATACTTACGTACTTTATGTATTTTGTATTTTCCCATTACATTATAAACCCTACTCAAATTTTGTCTTTGTCCTTATTCCCTAAGTACCAGGGAGTCAGTAAATACTTGTGAAATATGGATTAGATAGCTTACTATACAAGACTACTCAAAGTGGAAGAACTCCGATACTAACTTGTTCAGTATTATACAGGAAATGTACAAGCAGGCTGAACTTGTCCTGGTTAGAGGGGATTGCCATCTGGCCTAGGCCCAAATGAACCATTCATTAAAACCTTCTATTACCCTTAAATTAACCTCTATAAAATGAGGATGAATACCCACTTCACAGATTATGAAGTTTATATGAATACTTATAAAAGCATTAACAACAATACATATTAAGTCCACGTAAGTACTTGTTAAAGCATTTCAGCAAGAATGTCCCAAGTACAAGATATAGCACATTTTTCAATTTTTAGTTCTTTCCCCAGGGTTGTGGTAGCAAACCTATGGCATGCTGTGCCACAGCCAGGTGTCCATCATCAACAAAAGCTCTAAAAAGTTCGCTATAACTGACCCAGGGTATAATTCCTAGAGAACTTTTCCCAAATTAGTTTTTAGCCTGTCTACATCCAGTCTAATCCAAGATATTAAACTGTCTTGAAGCATATGGGTATCTTATTCACATGAGCTTCCCAAGGTACTGTGGAAGTCAAATGTCCAATCTTCAGAGTACAAATTCAATTGGTTTGTGTCAATCCATCCCTTACCTCACAAAAAATTCTTCTGGAAGAGAATCCATGTTGCATAAAGTTCCTTTACAAAAGTCTTCTTCCAGTGCTTGCAAACTGACATTTACTACTGCTAATTAAAGCTGTAAGGAAAGTAACGATTTTAACAGGAGGGTATGAGCTTTACTTTCTTGCCATTATAAAAATAATACATAATCATTAAAAAAAAACCTGAAGAATGTTATCATTTCACCAAACATAATCACTGCCCACATTTTCTTAAGGAACAGGTATATTTTTATCAATTTATATTTAAATAGAAGATGTCCTACTCTTACCTTTTCACCATTGAACGTTACATATCGAAAATATCTTTCATGCTATTTTACTCTCCTAATAAACATTCCTAATGAATATACAGCAGTTGGTTCACTGGGGTTCTCTGAACGTTTTCTTAGAGATATTTCCCCATTTTTTTCCGTTAGAATTAATTCCATAATAAACACTATTGTGAATAAACTTTTTCTATACTTTAGACTATTTTTTATGGTAAATACTTAGGCCACAGCACAATGCAGGAAACTGTTGCTCTCTAGGGCACACAGGAAGCAATCACAGGCCTTGACCACTGCCAGCCCCGCCCGGCTCTATGATTTGCTACCTCTTGGCATGGGGCAGCAGAGGAATGGACTGATTGACTAGCTCCTGGGTAAGCCAATTCCCGGAGAGAGAGAAGGTAAGCTAGGAGGACCAGCAAACTAAGAAAGTGTGAACCTGGGCAGAAGCTTTAGGGATTCCGGTGGTACCCGTCCAAACTGACTGGGTGACAGCCATGAGACCTCAACAGAAAGGATGCAGGTTAGACATAAACCCCTAAGTTTAAGCACAAACTGAAATGTAAGAGCCCTGCCTTCTTTAGTAAGAAACCAGGTGCACCATGTGGTGATGTGACAGCCAACAGTCTATTTGAACACCTACTCTGCGGCCTACATCCAGCAGACTCGAGGGTTAATCTCATCTACCAATGTGAGCAAGGACACAACTTGGACAGTTACTAGTATCCAGGTAAACAAACATGTGACTCTGGTCCAAGGAGGGCACCTTGCCAACCCACAGGTCACAAAGCTGGGTGGAGAAAATTGTGACTTGCTGGATTACAAAACTGCACATTCTGGAAAGATATCACACATTGCAAAACACCAATTTTTTTTTCACTCAATCTTTATTTACTGTTTTTCTCTTTTCTTCGTTTTTTTTTTGGGGGGGTTGTGAGATTTTTCTCCCATCTTATTCACTTTTAAAAAATTTTTCCCTTTTAACTTTTTCCTTATCTTTCATTTCCTATATTTTGTTGTTTTTCATTCTTTTCTGTGACTGTTTCCCAATACTATCTTTTTACCCAACAGCATCTTCTCACTTTTCCTTCTTCCTTCTCATCTCCCATTGACTTTTTCAGATTTTCTTTTTCATTCTTCCGTTCTCCACCCCGTCTATCCTGACTACTATAAAGGCTTATGTATCTTTAGATAGCTAATTCTATGCTATTATTGAATACTGTACAAGAATAGGAGAGGTAAAGGCAGAAGTTGTTCTGTTTAATAGATATTTGCTTTAGGCTAATGTTTGATTTTAGTGTTAACATTATAATTATAGATTTCTTTTCTATGGTGGAGGATGATACATTACTGGTTCTTAGGGTTATGCCAAATCCACTTGTTCTTTGATGCCACTATTGTGGCTGATTTTATTATTATAACCAAAGCGAAGTAGGTGTTGCTATTAAATGGTTTAGTCTGGATGCTAATAACTGGATTGCCTCTGTGTAATTAAAAACAAAGTACTCATTCCCAAAGAACTGGGTACTGGAACAAATATGATGTAGCCTCCTACCCTAAATAAATGGAGGTGGTTAGATCCTGGAACAGAGACAAAGGTTACTAGTTAGTAATGCACATAGAGCATCACTGAAAGCAGACTTTAATTACAGACATCTTCATACCAGCAATGTAGTTTTCCATTATAATCAACCCAAAAATCAAACAAAAAGATAAAAACATAGAAGACAAGAGAACAAAATGCCTCCAAAGAGGCCCAACTTCTCCAAAGCTAATCCATGGTGCAGTAAAGAGAGGCAATCTAAAAACTATAGCCAAATTATT